>JAIUCV010000094.1:1200000-1505000 GCA_026724425.1 Erythrophleum ivorense | reverse complement strand
ATGCACATCAACACCCCCAAACTTATCTTTTGCTTGCCCTCAAGCAAACAAATAGAATTGGAAAAGAGATGAGGTTTGAAATCGAGTTGAAACAGCCAAAAGCAACCAGCAAAAACGATTTGATACATGTCTTGGTTCATGGTTCTAAAATGCAGCAGGGTGAGAGATACTTCTTCGAAAATCAGTTTCATGTTTAACATGATCAATCCAACTTCACAGTCTCTTAAACAATGCATTCATATCAGCAAAATCCCTTTGACATTCATTAAAGTGAACAATGAATCATAAACATGCAAATCAGCAACTCATTTGGTTCAAGGTAAAGGTCAAGAGAAAAAGATGGTTTCTCAAAGTCATGAAACGGTTTAAAGAACAGGGGATCTCTCAGTAAAATGACAATGCTTTGGCAGAATGCTAAGAGTAATAACCAAGGATGATGCAAGAGCAGAACCTCCAACTACCTAGCACCGACTCGACGGCGTCAATACCCGAACCCCAAGAGAAACCAAGAACAACTCCTAACTACCTTTTAGGCTTTGCGCCTTTAGACACAGAGGAGCGATTGCTCTTTTCTTTTTCTTTAGTAAACTAGCCAAGGGAGAGGTGATATTATGGTAACATCTAGCGGTTTGGGAATTCTATCACTTAGGGAACATTTTTCTTTCTTTTAACTAATTGAGGCGTTTGCCTTCTTTTCTTTTACACTTAGAACCCTTTTTCTTTTCTTAATCAGCTCCCAAACCTTTACTAGACCCTTTTGAAACACAAACCAACTCCCTTTCTTTCAAACAAAAATTTTCTTTCTTTTCCCACGTTTTGAATGCGAACCCGCAGCGTTCACCCCCAAACTTAGCCTGAAAATAAACCCAACATCGAACTAGATACCTAGACATCCTACTCTTGCCGGTTTAAACTCAACACGTTCTGCTAAGCATGATCGAAACAAGGCCTCACAAGTACACACAAGAATAATGCGGGTTTGAAAGAGAAAGCTATAGCGTTCAGGGTGTGGGGAAAAGCTATCTGGACAATCAAAGAAGATAATCAAATGGGAAAAGATTGCCCAGATATTGTAACATCCGTGTACCGGAAAAGTGTGTTAAAGTGGTATCGGACGACATTAGGGGTTTGGGGGTAGATTACATACGCTCTTTGAGGTGCGAATCGAGGATCGATTGTACATGTTCTTGTTTGATTGTTGTACAATTGGTTTAAGGTTCAATCATCTCGAAGAAAATGTGTAAAACGCTCCTAAATGCTTAGTGTCGATCGACACCAAGTGGTGTGTCGATCGACACCGGTTATCGGGTTTGATTTCCGGTTTAAGTCGATCGATTTGCAATTGAAGTTGGTTTGGTCGATTGGTGTCGACCGACACCAAGGGAGGGTGTCGATCGACACCGGTTATCTGGAAATCGATCGGTTTGATTTAAGTCGGCTGGTTTTGTCTGGTTTAAGGGTTTTGGAAACCCTAAGTCGCGAATAAAGTCTCTGGTCGCGAGAAAAAGTCACTTTTTGGAGTTTCTAAGTTAGAAAAGGAGGCAGAGACTTTTCAGAGGTGATTTGGGAGATTCCCGAAGTTTGGAGGCTTGATCTGAGGTTGTGGGTGGCTGTTCTATCTCCTTTCCCTCTTTTCAATCCGTTCTAAGGTGAGTGCGTGACTGTAGGTCCGTTTATCACTAGAGATTTCTTGAGTTTGGAGTTTAGAATGTTGTTCTTGAGCTGTTCTTCATATTTTCGTTGATTGATTTGTTTATGGGGGTTGAATCCCATTGATTTGTGTTTAATTGGCTGTTTTTCGCACTGTTTCGTTGCTGTTGGTGTTGTGGCGTCGGGGCAGTGTCGATCGACACCGGTTAGGTGTCGGTCGACACTGAGGAGCTCGTGTCGAGCGACACACTTGAGGTGTCGATCGACACTGAGCTAGGGCGTCGATCGACACGGTGGGGTGTCGATCGACACTGTTGTGGTTTGCGAGTTATGTTGTTGTTTATTGTGTATTGTTGTTGTTGTTGACGTATTGTCTAGTGGTTGGCGTAATTGGCCTGTAGACGGAATGACCGTCTCACTGAGTATTTATGATAATACTCACGCATCTCTTTCGTAATGTGATGCAGGTAACAGGATTGTGTGACCGCGGGATCGAGGCTGAAGAGGGGGATGATAGGGTGATTGGTTTTCATTGATTATTGATTTATTGATTCATTGTTTAAGTTGGTAGCGAACCTGGTGTTTAGGTTGCTATAGTTTATTTATGTCTCTGGAATTATGTTATTGGTTATTGGTTTATTGGTTATTGAACATTGTTGAATTGATTCGATTTATTATTTATTGATTTATTATTTAAAGACTTCCGCTGAGTAATGATTTAATAAAAAAAAAAAAAAGCTTGGTTGTTTCATTTTGGTATCAGAGCGTATACGGTTTTAGGACTGTTAGATTGGGTGAATTGAGACTATGTGGTTAAATTGATTATTGTGGTTAGTCAGTTTAGTAGTCTTGTATTATCCCCTTCGGCCTTCGAGAGATTCCGCGGTAAGTGTGTTTTTGGTTTTGTTTTGAGTTGGTCTAGTTGCTTATCTTCTGTGCTTTGGTAGTGCAGCAAGATGGACGCAGGTGCTAGAGGTCGTGGTGCGAGAGGGCGCGGTAGAGCCCGTGGGGGCAGAGCAGTTGGCCGTGGTGGTCGAGCTGCGGGCCGTGGAGGTCGGGGTCATGGGCGTGGTTTACCAGAGGCTTCAGCGGAGAGTGCAGTGCCTAGTGTGGCGGCGGCGTCAGTGACACAGTCAGTGGCGGGTGATGCCAGTTTGGGTGCCGGTGGTGGCGCAGGAGCTGGAGCGGTTCCCGGTGGGGGCGCTGCTTTAGCTCAGGGTGACTTGATAGTAGGGCTACTGACGCAGCTTTTGGCACGTCTTCCGCAGGCGGTTCCACAGCAGGCTCCGGGTGCACCTCCAGTGGCCGGAGCACAGGTGGGTGCTGGTTTTGTGGGGCAGCAGGGGGCTGCGGGTTTTGTTGGGCAGCATGGCGCTGCGGGTTTTGGGCATCCGTCTTATCTAGAGATGATGAGAGAGATGCAGAGGATTGGGACACCGTTCTTTGAGGGCGGGAGTGAGCCCGAGCAGGCCGATGAGTGGCGGCAGAGACTGGAGCGGAACTTTGGTTCTGTCAGGTGTCCAGAGGAGTATCGGGTTGAGCTAGCGGTGCATTACCTTAGTGGAGATGCGCATTTGTGGTGGAGATCTATTGTGACTCGGAGGGCTATGTGGACTTGGGGCGAATTCCTAGCAGAGTTCAACGCCAAGTATTTCCCTCAGGAGGCTCGAGATAGATTCCAGATGAGGTTCGTGGCATTGACTCAGGGTGAGCGGTCAGTGCGGGAGTATGATGCGGAGTTCGGCAGACTCGTAGTGCATACGGGTTTTGGTTTTGAGGGCGAGCGGGCCTTGATGATGAGGTTTCTACAGGGTCTTCGGTCGAGTATCCGGACTCAGTGCAGAGGTGGTATGTACACCACGAGAGCGGAGTTAGTGGAGCTGGCGGCTTCCATTGAGGAGGACCTTCGTGAGCAGGTTGGTCCGGTAGCGGTGCCATCTGCAGTTGCTCCTGCTACCCGGCAGAGGGGCCAGCAGCAGCAGCAGCGCGAGAGAGTTGAGTCTGGTTCTGGCAAGGGCGACAAGCCCGCGCAGGGTCAGAAGAGGAGGGCCGACGAGGTGTCTGTTAGTGGCTTGAGCAGCAATGGTGGTTGCTATGGTTGCGGGAGCATGGAGCATCGAGTTGCCAGTTGCCCCAAGAGGGCGGCTTCCAGAGAGTCTACGGTGTGTTTCCACTGTAGAGAGCCAGGGCATATCAGGCCGATGTGTCCCCAGTTGCGGCAGATGTCAGTGGCGGCAGTTCAGCCTTTGGCGATTCAGTCAGCGGATCAGATCGCAGCGTTGCAGCAGTCAGATCAGACAGGAAGAGTGGCGCGTGTGTACACATCGACGACAGAGTCGGGCCAGACGAGTCGTTCAGGCCATATCACAGGTAGAATCTCTTTCTCATACTTTGTAATTTCTTAGCGGTAGAATTTTAGTGTCTTTGTTGGTATCCTTTTTTCTTCCGGCGTTAGAGTTTAGGAATCTTTTGCACAATTGGTGGAATTGGGTAAGGCCGTTGTTAGTGGGCGGTGTGGAGTTCAGAGGTGGCTGACTCGGGAATATTAAATGTTTCCTTACTCCGGAGCGTGCCAAGTGTATCGGCATCCGGAACAGCGTCGTTGAACTTTTGGGTTTGGCCAAGGTGGTCGGTGGAGGAATTTCGGCTACGTATGTGTTAGAGCGGTTAGTGGCATGGAGTTGTGTAGGCGGAGAGTCGTTTTACCTAAGAGTGGTTTGTGAGGCTTTGCATGGGAGGCCATGCAGGATGCCTGTATGCTGGACCCAAGTGGGGGAGCGCAGCATTGGTGGAGTTACTTTCGTTCGGGAAACGACAGAGGAGGTTCGTGTTTGAGAAGTTACGCCGTTAGGCGAAAAAGAGAGTTCGAGATTAAGGTGGGGAGATAGTGGGTATCTCCAGTTGGTTTGTGGTTTTAGCTTTGGTTTGAGGGGTTTGGCATTGTGGTTATGTATTTTCGTGGGTGGTACGAGGTGCATTTTTGAATTATATGAGATGGAGTTGCCTCATATTTGGGTTGTGTTTCGGATGTTACATGGATGTGTTATACGCGTTTCAGATTATTACTCGATACGTTCCTAGAGACGGTGGGTCTTTAGAAGAGACGGGTGGGTCTTGGCTAGAGACGGGTGGGTCTCTGGAAGAGATGGGTGGATCTCTTGTGGGCTTATATGTGAGGGTCGCTACCTCAGTATAAGTTGTTTTGTGGTTACTATTGTGACGGGTGGGTCACAATGGTTTTGTGGTTACTATCGTGACGGGTGGGTCACGATGGTTTTGTGGTTACTATTGTGACGGGTGGGTCACAATAGGGGTATCGGGAGATGGGTGGATCTCCCGAGGAGACGGGTGGGTCTCATGTGTTGTTTTTAGAGTTGTGGTGTTGTGTTGAGGAGTAATAATGTCTGGGAACGTGTGTATAACATAGGATTGGACGTTAATCTATGAGGTTATTGGAAGATCTCTAGTGTTGGGCCATGTGGGCCGGGTTTTTGCCGTCTGTGGTAGACGTGTTGTGTTGGGATTCGAGGACGAATCCAGTTTAGTGGGGGAGAATTGTAACATCCGTGTACCGGAAAAGTGTGTTAAAGTGGTATCGGACGACATTAGGGGTTTGGGGGTAGATTACATACGCTCTTTGAGGTGCGAATCGAGGATCGATTGTACATGTTCTTGTTTGATTGTTGTACAATTGGTTTAAGGTTCAATCATCTCGAAGAAAATGTGTAAAACGCTCCTAAATGCTTAGTGTCGATCGACACCAAGTGGTGTGTCGATCGACACCGGTTATCGGGTTTGATTTCCGGTTTAAGTCGATCGATTTGCAATTGAAGTTGGTTTGGTCGATTGGTGTCGACCGACACCAAGGGAGGGTGTCGATCGACACCGGTTATCTGGAAATCGATCGGTTTGATTTAAGTCGGCTGGTTTTGTCTGGTTTAAGGGTTTTGGAAACCCTAAGTCGCGAATAAAGTCTCTGGTCGCGAGAAAAAGTCACTTTTTGGAGTTTCTAAGTTAGAAAAGGAGGCAGAGACTTTTCAGAGGTGATTTGGGAGATTCCCGAAGTTTGGAGGCTTGATCTGAGGTTGTGGGTGGCTGTTCTATCTCCTTTCCCTCTTTTCAATCCGTTCTAAGGTGAGTGCGTGACTGTAGGTCCGTTTATCACTAGAGATTTCTTGAGTTTGGAGTTTAGAATGTTGTTCTTGAGCTGTTCTTCATATTTTCGTTGATTGATTTGTTTATGGGGGTTGAATCCCATTGATTTGTGTTTAATTGGCTGTTTTTCGCACTGTTTCGTTGCTGTTGGTGTTGTGGCGTCGGGGCAGTGTCGATCGACACCGGTTAGGTGTCGGTCGACACTGAGGAGCTCGTGTCGAGCGACACACTTGAGGTGTCGATCGACACTGAGCTAGGGCGTCGATCGACACGGTGGGGTGTCGATCGACACTGTTGTGGTTTGCGAGTTATGTTGTTGTTTATTGTGTATTGTTGTTGTTGTTGACGTATTGTCTAGTGGTTGGCGTAATTGGCCTGTAGACGGAATGACCGTCTCACTGAGTATTTATGATAATACTCACGCATCTCTTTCGTAATGTGATGCAGGTAACAGGATTGTGTGACCGCGGGATCGAGGCTGAAGAGGGGGATGATAGGGTGATTGGTTTTCATTGATTATTGATTTATTGATTCATTGTTTAAGTTGGTAGCGAACCTGGTGTTTAGGTTGCTATAGTTTATTTATGTCTCTGGAATTATGTTATTGGTTATTGGTTTATTGGTTATTGAACATTGTTGAATTGATTCGATTTATTATTTATTGATTTATTATTTAAAGACTTCCGCTGAGTAATGATTTAATAAAAAAAAAAAAAAGCTTGGTTGTTTCAGATATGTATGCTATCCATGAGCTGCTTTCAATGCATGCAATGATATTTAAAAGTCAAGATTAAGGTTCAGATAGACAGGGATAAGCTTCAATTCGCAGCAGTGATCAATTTGGCGCCGTTGCCGATTGGGTGTTAGTTTGCTACATTTAGGATTTCGAGTAACTTAAGATCAAGTTCGTTTCCAGTATCCCATATATTAAACTTGCCTATTCTCTCTGCCTTTGTCTCTGTTTTCTCAGGTACCTTACAGTACGAACTCGACGTGACAGTCTCTGTACACCATCGAGTTGGTAGTTTGTCGTTGTATGCGAACTCGATCTCAGGGCAGTGACAGCTTGTTTCCTTTGATTGACAACATCAACCGCCGGAACAGTATTGACAGGGTCCTACGTGAACGGGTCAGAACAGAGAATCAGGCAGAACATACAGAGACTGCGCAGTGTAGAGAAGCCATGGAAGACCATCAGGGTAATGGCGGGGCTGACGCTAGAGCAGTCAGACCCATTGGAGCGGGTGATGCTCCAAACGCACATACACAGAGACAGGGGATTGTTCCTCCACCGGTACAGAACAACAATTTCGAGATCAAGCTCGGAATGATAAACTTGGTGCAAAATAAGATGTTCCATGGTTTGCCCTGCGAAGATCCTATAGACCACCTCGACGAGTTCGACCGGCTTTGTAACCTGTCTCGGGTTAATGGTGTTTCTGAGGACGCCATCAAGTTGCGCCTCTTCCCTCTATCACTTGGAGAGAAGGCACACCAGTGGGAGAAGAACTTGCCCCACAACTCTATCACGACCTGGAACGACTGCAAGAAAGCGTTCCTTGCGAAGTTTTTCTCCACGGGAAGGACAGCTAAGCTCCGTAGCGACATCTCGAGCTTCCACCAGAAGAACGGTGAAACGTTTTCTGAGGCTTGGGAACGTTTCAAGTGCTATACGAGTCAGTGCCCACACCACGGTTTCAGTAATGAATCCCTGCTCAGCACTATGTATAGAGGTGTTCTCCCGAGGTACAGACAGATGCTCGATACCGCGAGCAACGGAGACTTCCTAAACCAAGACGTTGAGAACGGCTGGCAGCTTGTGGAGAACATAGCTCGCTCAGATGGCAACAACAACGAAGAGTACGACCGCACGAACCGCAGCTCTGTCGAGTCTGATGATAAGATGAAAAAGGAGGTGAAGGGCTTGAATGAAAAGTTGGATAAGCTACTTCAGGCTCAGTCCACAATGAAGCACGTTCATTTCATCTCTGAAGACGAATTTGTTTCTGTCCAAGAAGGGGAGGTTGACCAGCAAACTGAGGAGATCAGTTACATTCAAAACAACCAGGGTGGCTACAACAAAGGCTATTACACGTACAAAGCCAACCCGAATCTGTCCTACAGAAGCACGAATGTCGCCAATCCTCAGGACCAGGTCTATCCTCAACAGACACCGCAGAGTCAGCCTACGCAGCAGCAGAGTCCACCACAGCCGCAGCAAGTGTTTGTTCCGCGAGGGCAGTTTGTGAGCCAACAGAGCGGGTATCAACATAGACAGCAGCAGGGAGCACCACCAGGGTTTACTCCTCAGCAGGTACAAGCGCCGCAGCTTCAGGAACCCGACATGAAGGCGATGTTACAACAGCTTCTTCAAGGTCAAGCGAATGGTGCTATGGAGTTGAGTAAGAAGTTGGCGGAAATGAACAACAAAATTGAGACACTGAATTCCAGAGTCCAATACATAGAGAGCAATGTCGCTTCTTCGTCCTCTGTCAAGCCAGGACAGCTTCCCGGAAAAGCTATCCAGAATCCCAAGGACCATTGCCATGTCATCTACTCAAACGATGATATAGACCAGGCAGCTGAGAATGAAAGCGCCATCCAAGAGATCGCCAGCCTTCTCCATGGTACAAACTGTAATGAGGACATTACGCTTAAAGAAGGGGAGGACTGCAATGCAGATGAGGTTCAGAGTGGAAGTCAAAGTAAGCTGAAATATGGGTTACAGGGTAAACTTGATCAGCAAACTCTATCACTTGATCGAGTCAGAGCACAACAAGGCGAAACTGGTAGAAGCCGCTTGCAAGCTCGACATGTTGATAGAGTCAAGTCGACCTCAGGTCCTGAACAAGTTGTTCCACCTCCTTATAAACCCCCGCTCCCATTTCCAGGAAGAATCCTCACCAAGGCTCAAAAGAAAGTCATCTCCAAGTTTAGAGCTAATATGAGTGAGATTGGTGTTGATTTACCAAATATGGGAACCATGAAAGAAGCTCATCTCCAAATGAAGCTGATTATGGATGTTCTTACAAACAAGGAGAAAGTCACTAAACTTCTGGAACTCTCTAGTGAACCCCAAGTCACACCAACCTCACTTCCTAAGCTCAAAGATCTAGGAAAGTTTACTCTGCCCTGCTCACTTGGTGAGTTGCAGCTAGATGATGCACTTGTGGATTCTGGGGCAAGTGTTAATTTGATTTCGCTGGATATGGTTAAGAAGCTGGATGCACAGAGTATGATGCAGCAGCCTAGATCCTCTATCATGTTTGGGGATGCTTCTTCTAAACCTCCACTTGGTCTTATCATAGACTATCCGCTGAAGGTTGGAAAATGCACCATACCAACAGACCTCACTGTTCTGAATATGGTTGATAAGAGGGAAGTCCCATTAATCCTTGGAACTCCATTCCTTACCACAGCTGGAGCTTCAATCGATTTCCCAAACAGGATGGTGATCCTTCACAATGTCAACAACAAGGTCTGCTACCCACTTAAGGGTTATACTACTGAGTATTGTGGAACTATAACAACTGCAGAGTTGGGATCCAAAGTGATCGAATCTGGACTTGACGAAGTTGTGAAGGTGCTGCATAGTGTGTCTACGAAGCTTGATGAGCGTGAGACAGGCATTTTTGATGGTGAGAGCCTTCAGGCATTGTTCAGTGAGCAGCTGGGAAGTGCTAAAAAGGAGAGGGTTTGTATGGTTTCAAAAGCTACTCCCACAAAGAAAAAGAAGAGCAATGAACCTCAGCCTCCTTCCTCTAACCCATCTCAGCTCACAGTGACTCTATTGCCTCTGGAACCCAAAGATGGGAAGATTGAGTACAAAGTCAGGTGCAAGGGAAAATCTAAACATTTCTCAAGCGCTAGAGCCATCATCAGTCCTGAACTCCAGAAAGATCCAATCAAGCTACAAGAGCTTCTCTCTCAGGTTCTGACCATCACTCTTGAAGGCAGGCCAGATTTCAACCCGCCCTAACTAGCCAGAGGTAAAGCGGTCAAGCTTAGAGACCTAAAACAAGCTCACTTGGGAGGAATTCCCATGACTATCTCTGTACATATTCTTTAAATTATGTTATGTTTTTGCTTTCTAGTGTTTTTAGTGGCAGGAAACTAAAGAGTATGAGCATGTTGTGATTCGGGAAACAAAGAAAGAAAGGATTCAGGACACACTTGACGTGCTAACTCGACGAACGCCGTCAAGTTGACCAGGTTTAGGATGAAATTTAAACTTTTGATTTTTCAAGGTTAGTGTGTGAATTTCACTCTCCCTGGAGCATGTGGTGTTTAATTAAGCTTTCTCCTTTATCCTTTTCACTGCTCTTTGTTCAGAAATTACAGCAACTTTTGTCTCCTCTTTTACCTATGCGTTTTTAACCTTTCCCTTTCCTTTAGTAAAACCGCAGTTCTTCTCCACCACTCATCCTCTATCCTTTATTCCTTTGCATTTCACGACTTCATCACTCTCGCTTATCACTCTCGTTTCTCTGAAAATCTCTCCTCTCTTCGATATTCTTCTCCCACTCGATCGAATTTGACTTCACACTCGATAGAATTCAGCCTCAAACTCCATTCGATCGATTCCAACTTAAAATCGTCGAGTGCCCTCTTCAATTTCGACCCACTCGATCGATTCAAGATTGACACTGTCGAGTTGAGATATATGTGCTGTCGAGTTGGTTGAACTGTTTTACATAGAGGTCGTCGAGTTGGTTCATTGACACTGTCGAGTTGGTTGTATTCATTTAAATTGAAGTTGTCGAGTTGGTTGAATAGATTTTAAGTGGACACCGTCGAGTTGGTCAAGTCAGTCTTAGCTTGTCCCGCTTAAATGTTCTCGCCTCCTCTCTAATCTTGATTATTTTAGCTGAATTGAACGGAATAGGAGCTGAACTTGATAGCGTCTGATTATTAGGCTCATTGATTTGCGATGTCTGTTTCAAATTGATTATCTTGTTCTCGTTCTTTTTCTAACTCGATGGCTACACTCTATCACTTGGTCGAGTTTGCTATTCCACGGCCATCTTCCTTTGAGCCTAGAGACCGAAGCAAGAAAAGGAGAGCTGTGCCATTTCCGACTGACGGTGGCACGACCTCAAGCTACAGAGTTGACCCACACGCCGACTTGGGAACCGAACACGACCACTCACCTCCCGCTTACACACGCGAAAGTATGGAGGCGTCTGTCGACTCCTTCTTCTCTCAGCATTGAGGTAACAACTCTAAACCATTGTATATACCATTTCATCTCTGTTTTATTGGTTTTTGATTCTTGAACTCTTCTCCTTTCTTTTGTTACACAAGGGACTGTGTAATTCAAGTTTGGGGGAGGGGTTGAGATGTATTTAACTCATGTTTTATGTTCTTCTTATCTCAAATTTTTGCATCATATAAGGCATAGAAAAAACCATAAAAATTTGAAAAATTTCGAAAAATCCAAAAATATTCATGTAGTTGCATTCACATTTGTTAGATTAAATCTCAATTGCATCGCATAGCTTTACATTCATGCTGCATTGTTGATATGGCCTTGTAAAATAACCATCTCATGCGATGTGATATGTGCCTTGGTTCTTGATTCTCTGATGCATTAGGGTGAGATTGAAGTATTTAAAACGAAACCGTGTTTAACTTGATCACGTCATGACATGCACATCTCACTTGATCACTGCTGCGAATTGAAGCTTATCCCTGTCTATCTGAACCTTAATCTTGACTTTTAAATATCATTGCATGCATTGAAAGCAGCTCATGGATAGCATACATATCTGGGCAATCTTTTCCCATTTGATTATCTTCTTTGATTGTCCAGATAGCTTTTCCCCACACCCTGAACGCTATAGCTTTCTCTTTCAAACCCGCATTATTCTTGTGTGTACTTGTGAGGCCTTGTTTCGATCATGCTTAGCAGAACGTGTTGAGTTTAAACCGGCAAGAGTAGGATGTCTAGGTATCTAGTTCGATGTTGGGTTTATTTTCAGGCTAAGTTTGGGGGTGAACGCTGCGGGTTCGCATTCAAAACGTGGGAAAAGAAAGAAAATTTTTGTTTGAAAGAAAGGGAGTTGGTTTGTGTTTCAAAAGGGTCTAGTAAAGGTTTGGGAGCTGATTAAGAAAAGAAAAAGGGTTCTAAGTGTAAAAGAAAAGAAGGCAAACGCCTCAATTAGTTAAAAGAAAGAAAAATGTTCCCTAAGTGATAGAATTCCCAAACCGCTAGATGTTACCATAAGATCACCTCTCCCTTGGCTAGTTTACTAAAGAAAAAGAAAAGAGCAATCGCTCCTCTGTGTCTAAAGGCGCAAAGCCTAAAAGGTAGTTAGGAGTTGTTCTTGGTTTCTCTTGGGGTTCGGGTATTGACGCCGTCGAGTCGGTGCTAGGTAGTTGGAGGTTCTGCTCTTGCATCATCCTTGGTTATTACTCTTAGCATTCTGCCAAAGCATTGTCATTTTACTGAGAGATCCCCTGTTCTTTAAACCGTTTCATGACTTTGAGAAACCATCTTTTTCTCTTGACCTTTACCTTGAACCAAATGAGTTGCTGATTTGCATGTTTATGATTCATTGTTCACTTTAATGAATGTCAAAGGGATTTTGCTGATATGAATGCATTGTTTAAGAGACTGTGAAGTTGGATTGATCATGTTAAACATGAAACTGATTTTCGAAGAAGTATCTCTCACCCTGCTGCATTTTAGAACCATGAACCAAGACATGTATCAAATCGTTTTTGCTGGTTGCTTTTGGCTGTTTCAACTCGATTTCAAACCTCATCTCTTTTCCAATTCTATTTGTTTGCTTGAGGGCAAGCAAAAGATAAGTTTGGGGGTGTTGATGTGCATATATTTCATCTGTTTTAACATACTTTATTCATCACTTTCACATTCATATCACACCACTTCATCACCTTTACCATCCATTTGCATCCACTTTCCGCACTTCACAGCGTTCGCATTCGCATTGCATGTTTCTTTGCATTTGCTGTTATTTTCAGGTACAATTGGAGCATTAGAGGATGTCATGGAGTTGGGAGATGATCCGCAGTGATGAAGTGGAGTCTGGAAACGATTGCTTGGAAGACAAGGAAGCCGACTCTACAGAGTCCACAATCCCACTCGACGTGGTGCAGAGTTGTCAGGTCGAGTTGCACGTCGAATCCAAGATCAAGGAGCCGACTCTACAGAGTCCACAATCCCACTCGACGTGGTGCAGAGTTGTCAGGTCGAGTTGCACGTCTAATCCAAGATCAAGGAGCCGACTCTACAGAGTCCACAATCCCACTAGACGTGGTGCAGAGTTGTCAGGTCGAGTTGCACGTCGAATCCAAGATCAAGGAGCCGACTCTACAGAGTCCACAATCCCACTCGACGTGGTGCAGAGTTGTCAGGTCGAGTTGCACGTCTAATCCAAGATCAAGGAGCCGACTCTACAGAGTCCACAATCCCACTCGACGTGGTGCAGAGTTGTCAGGTCGAGTTGTACGTCGAGTCCAAGATCAAGGATCCGACTTTACACTAACTCGACGTAGTCCAGGCATGTCAGGTCGAGTTGCACGTCGAGTCCACACGCGCGACCTATTTTACCTCTTTCTGTAACCTAAGTATAAGTACTCTATAATGTGAGATTAGAAGTCTCTCTTAATTTTTATCTTATTTTCTTAAGCTTAGAAACCTAAAATCGCCTCTGTGGTGTTCTAGATTTGTAATCCAGATTTCTTCTTTGCCTTAAACAATTTTCACTTGCTTCCTTCTTTGAACTTGATCATCTTCACATTCTCTATCTTCTGATGCATGTTTCATGTTTTTCCGAGTTCGACTTGATGAAGTCGGTTTCTGAGTAGTGTTCTTAGATTCCTAAGGATGGGATAGATTAATGAAGTTTCATGGTTACCTAGAGTGTTCAAGCCTTGATTTCATAGTTTCCCTTCTTGACTAGTGTTCTTAATGCTGATTCCCTCTTGATCATTTGGAATCCGAAGCTAGGCATTTCAGCACCCAGAAGGTGTTTGATGAAATGCCTGAACCAGCTTTTACAAGAATTTTGCATATCATACCTAGGATACTAGAGTTTTTGATTGCACTTTAGCATTTGCGAACTGATTCCTAATGCTTGTTGGTGTGGATTTCGCCATGAGAGTGGGTCAGGAACACACACCAACTCGATAGCTTCTGCCACGAGAGTGGATTGGCTTGCTGTCAAGTTTGCAGCCAAGGGAACAGCTCTCTCTGAGTTTTGTTGAACGCCGTAGCGTTGACCATGGAATTTCATTGATCCATAACACCCATCCTTAGGATCTTTGTTTAATTTGATTTCGATCTTGGTTTCAAATCTCAAAGCTTTTATCTTTTTATCTTGTTATATTTGTTTATTCTAGTTCCTGGTTCGTAGTTCATGTTCTTGCATTTTCGCTTTGTTCACTTCGTAGAGTTTGCATTTACACGTTTTTGTACGCTGTAGCGTTCATTATGTTATTTGCTTTTCATTTATTCATTTAGGTTGATAGTTTATAATTACCATATGCATTTGGCTTGACTTAGGTTTTCTTGATCATATTCTGATTGCATAGCATCACACCCAATTCGGATTTGACACCTTTAAGTGCTGCATCGACATGATAGCGTTATAGGTTAATTCGTAGTAAAATCCTACTATCAACTTCTAATTACAGATGCAGATGATCCTATGGAAGTGATTAGCAGAGAAGTCTACGGTAATCCTAAATTTCTATTATATAAAGATGATCCAAAGTTCTTTCAAGAAAGAGCTATTTTATGTCCAACAAATGAAGATGTTGACATGATAAATGAGCGTATGCTTGATCAATTAAGCGGTAAGTGATGATTAATATCTACATTACAATGGTTTCATTAATGCTGTTTGGTAGATAGATAATTTAACATATGCTGGTTTACATTCGCAGGTGATGAAAGGATATATTTATCTGCCGATAGTATCGATCCTATGGATACAGCATCAACTAACAATCCGATCTTCACTCCTGATTTCTTACATAGCATTAAAGTACCAGGATTACCTAAACACAGTCTACGTCTAAAGGTTGCTAAGAAACATGGATCCAAAAGGCGGTTTATGCAATGGAACGAGGTTACAGGTTACACAAATGGCTGACCATGTTATAGAAGCTAAAATTATCACATGAGATCGTGTGGGAGATAAAGTTCTGATACCAAAGATTAGGATATCACCTTCCGACCTAAAACTACCATTTCAAATGAGAAGAAGACAATTTCCATTGCCTGTGGCTTTTGCTATGACCATCAACAAAAGCCAAGGACAATCTCTAAATGAAGTAGGGATTTATCTACCAAGACCTATTTTTTCACATGGCCAACTTTACGTTGCACTATCAAGAGTCACATCAAAGAAAGGACTAAAGATCTTAATTGTTGACAAGGATGGAAAGCCACAGAAGCAAACAATGAATGTCGTTTTCAAAGAGATTTTTCAGAATTTGGGAGAATAAGTTTGTATTGGTTTTATCTTTTAATTAAGTAGCAATGATCACTTAAGATCTACTAATATCTTCATAGTTTGTTTAACTATTGTTTTCCACTTAAAATTTCAATAACAAAAAAAATTGAAAGTATAATTTTTGAAAGGGAAAGAATCAACCATAAAAAAAAAAGGCAGCAAAAAATTGTTCTCCTTTTCTTATGTTATGTTTTTTCACATGGCCAACTTTATTGTAAAATAGCAAACTGATATAGATTATTTTTTATATATGTATAAGTTCAATAACGGGTAACTCAATTACTTTATATTTTATAAGAAACAACAAAAGATGTAATAGACCAAAGAAAACAAAAAAGGACCTATTAAAGGTAACTACAGATTATATCTGCAGTAGTGGAGTTACGGATAACTCAATTACTTCATATTGTCTATGAAAGAACATATGAAGTAATATCACATAAAATACAACAAATATGTTAAACCATTGCAAGATTGTTCACAAAGACTGCTTGACTATTTTAAAACACATTATCAAGTAAACCAATTCGTCTGACATAAGAACAAGAATACTAAACCAAGCCAAGGACAATCTCTAAATGAAATAGGGATCTATCTACCAAGACCTGTTGTTTCACATGGCCAACTTTATTGTAAAATAGCAAACTGATATAGATTATTTTTTATCTATGTATAAGTTCAATAACGGGTAACTCAATTACTTTATATTTTATAAGAAACAACAAAAGATGTAATAGACCAACCAAAGAGAAGTAAGTCACTAGATTCTTCATGAAAACACATTACGCGACCATATAATGTACTAACCTTCCTTATCGCCGTTCATATCCAATTAATTGAATGATATGCTCCTTAAAAGCATTAAATGTAGATAACCAGCTCATATTTTCTCCATCACAGTTTCCTTTGATTGAAAAACAAAAAGCGCTTAGTGAGTAGATTTTCAGTAAGAAAGTTAACTAGAAGAGCTTAACAATCATATATGCCTTCGATTGTGGCAATTATAGGGAAATGTAACAGAGCCGATAATAAATCATATGAACAAACACAAATATGTGAGGAATACAACTGTAAATGGAAAAGAACTTGCCTTACTCGACGGTGTTGATTTCCCGATAGTCCCGAATCGTCTGATTGCGGCTTGAAATTAAACAAACAATTTTAAGCTTAGACATACTAGATAAAATCCTAAATCAGAATCAAGCTTATTCGAATTAGGAAAAGAAAAAAACTCAATTCGATTGTGTTCTTCAATCATAATTTTGTAATTTACATGTCTATATGTGAACGTCGTTGATTCTAAGAGAGTGGGGAATAATCAAATTAAAAAGTTAGGAGCTACAATCAAGTTGATTTAGCAACTTACAAACCACTATAATTACATATGTTAAAAAAATTCAAAGTAAACAACAAATCTTGAAAAAGGAAATGAGGTTAATTTTTTCATTTGTGAAAGCTCACCAGATCGGGATCGAAGCGTAGACAAGAATCTCTTGGAATCAGAGTCCATTTTCTGGCTGAAACTTGCGAATCTTGCAAGAAAAAGAGAAATTTTTTAGCAACAAATCTCGATATTGGATCAAGGCCTAAATAGAATTGAGACGAACGATTTTCTGGGTAGGAGGAGGAGAGAGGAAGAGAAAGTACGGTGGAAATGAAAAAAGAATAAAGCTTGAGGATAAGAATAAAGAGGTGGAAAGGTGGAAAAGAAGATAGATCACATGTTTATCGGGGGATGAAAGATAAATGATAAGTTTTTATTTATTTTCTTTTTAATTAAGTCTAAAATGAAAAAGAAAAAAAAAACGATGTATTGGTTTGTTTTTATTTGCACGTGTATTTATTTTTAGGGCTTTTTTATCTCTTAAAATTGTATTTATTTCATTTAAAAATTAACAGTATAAAAGAATTATTAAACTAGGTCTTCGACTTCGGGTTTCGGTTCATATTTGGGTCGAGTTATTCGGGTTTCGGGTTTAAAGATATAAAAACCGTTTGGGTTTTTAAAAATTTTGGTTCGGGTTAGGTTCGGATTTTTTAGGGTTCAGTTTGGTTTTTTTTGGGTTTTTCGGATTTTTCATGTTTTTTGGGTTTTGATTTTCAGGTTTAGAGATATAAAAACCGTTCGGATTTTTAAAATTTTTGGTTCGGGTTCAGTTTCAGTTTTTTGGGTCGGGTTGTGCAGTAGAATCTTTTAACTCTCTCAGATTTAGACAATTTTTGGAGGAGTATGTAAGCATGTAAAAGTATGTAAAATCTATTATTTGTCAATATTATTTTTTGTTCTTCTTGATAAAATCTAACGTACAGTTATACGATAACATGACCTAATACATTATACGGTTAAAGTTTTTAGAGAATAAAGTATTAGTTTTTCTTCACAAAACCGCAACATCACACCGCACGAACGTGCGGGTCCTCTACTAGTGAAATAATATATAAAAAGTTAGGCCTTCTCCACCTATTGTCAATTGGTTTTAGGTTGGATGCTCATGAGTAACCTGAATTCGAGATTTCACTGTAAAATTCATTAACATTGACAAAACGTTGCCAACTAGTTTTAAAAACTTTTAGTCAAAAACTTTTACATGTTACAAATTTATAAATACATCGAAAATCTATACTATATAAAAGTTGAGGCTATATGCCTCTAAGAGCGTCCACATAGGATTTTAAGACTCGATCTTATTGGTCCACATAAGCATTTTTAGAATTAAGAAAATTTTCAAATTTTAAACAACAAATAGTATCATTCCACATCATCATATAAAATAAGTTATAATTCTTAAAATTAATTAAACTTTATTAATATTTCATGAAAGTTTTCTAATTCAAAAATACTATTTATTTTCCATATTCATGAGTTTATAAAATAAAAATATATATATAACTAACTTATAATATAACTAACTTAATATTTATAAAATCTTAATTAACTATAATATATATGACAGAAATCAAAATATAACCAGTTTTATATTAAAAACTCCACAATTCTAAAGTAATTAAACAAAATTCTTCGATTTTTTGATTTGGTAACTAGATTTGAAATATTTTAAAAAAGGAAGTTAAACCATAATAAGGAAAATTGGTCAGAGCAAACATAACCAACTTTGCAAGATAGTCGGCCTTAATATTGCATAATATAGAAATAAAATAAAAGGCGATAGAGACAAACGAAGAACAAAGATGCGTAATGTCGTATAGAAGACATTTGGGTTCATGTGTAGTTTATTTTGAGATGATGAGAAAGATTAAGTTACGAGTGCCATTATTACATCTATATATGGACGCAAAATATGCATCTAGCACACTAAATAACTCTTTCTTCATCGCAAAAACTTTAACATAATGGCTGAAAAAGTAAACAATATGCTTTCGTTGCTATGGAGAACAGGAGAGTTCATGGAAAATTTGATAATCCAGCTCATACCACAGTTTACAGAGGAAACATTCAAACTTGCATTATTGAAACAAAAGTTTGTGTTTGAGAGGATAATGCCGACCAAACAGAGAGGGCGAGGAGAAGATAATTTCTTAGTTGAACTTTGGGCATCACTCATTCATGGGCATCCTTCACAGTCTTAAGGAATTTTCATCTTAATGTAAGTCACAATATTCAAATAGGAGGAGATTACGGTTCTTTCACAAATGCCAACAAATCCAAGGGTATAGAGGAGTAGACGATAAAACTATTTGAGGTAGAGTTATCATCTTTGTTGCACCTATAAGTAGTTCCTAAGAGGGGTCTTCGCTTGCCACAAATTTATTGAGAAAATGAGCTGACTCCCAGAGCCAGGTTGCAAAAAATACGGCCAGAGCTTAACCCACCAGCAAAGCTTTTGCCATCGATTTGATATATGGTGATGTACAAACTTGCCAAATATTTTAATTCCAATCAGAGTATGAGATGGCAAGATTAGAAATATGCAACATTTATAAGTTATATGGAGTGAGTTAATGATCAATTTTCAAGTAAAAAACTCAAACTAAATTTTGTAGTTTCTTAACAAATACATAACTAAAGACTATCAAAAACTTACTCTCACAATTTTGACACCCTAATTCTCGTGTTATGTTGTGTTGGGCGCATCATGATTCTTCCATAGCATATTTACGAGTTTTTTTTTTTTTTTTTTTAAAGGGCTTCAATTAAAATAAATAAAGATAGAGAAACATAACAGAACCAGAATACCAAAATAAGCAAAAACAGAAAATAAAACTTAAAAGGAATATTATTTTGTTTTTTTTTTGTTTTCAAGCCGAATATTATTTTTCTTTGTAAAAGGGCTAAATCCAAATATTATTGATACATAGTTCTTCTTTGTATACTAACAATCTAACATTCTTTCAAATGTTTGCAATCTAAATCATGACAAGGGTTATGTTGAACTCAACACTGATGATATTTATAAAACCTTGATGTAATTATTTTCCATATTGTCAATTTCAATATATTTCGTTGAGTAAATAAATAGTTGCTTGTCGAAACAATTTTTTTTTGTTTTTTGTTCTTAACATTCATACAAAAAAAAAAAAGTTTATGTAGTCGCGAGCTCACAAGTCGCACCCAACTCACACAGGTATTGGTTTAATAGACCCTCAAAACCGGCTGGTTAAACAAAAAACCAGTGCTTGATCCGATCAGTTCCGGTTACTTTGCAAATTGAACCGTTTCCGTTTCTCGGCGGCGTCTTCCTTCTTCCTCTTTCTCGAATCTTCGCCGGATCTCCCTCTCCCAATATATAATCTTCTTGCTGGAAATTTCTTCACCATTCTTCTAAAAAAACTCTGATTGCTCCTTCAAGCTCCGTTCCCAGCAATGTCATGGTACAGAAGAACCAAACTCGTCTTCGATTCCCTGCGACGGAATATAAATCCGAAGATAATTTCTCGATCTCATGTTCCCTCGAGAATCAATCCAACTGTGTCTTCTTACCCCACAGCTAAGTTTTCTGGGTTCTCCTCAATTGCTTCGCGCGAAGTAGGTTTAGGCTCATTACCATCTCTCGGGAAAACGAATAATCCGTTTCTGAGCCAAGCCAAGAGGAATTACTACGTCGATCGTCACCAGGTCCGTCATTTCAAGCCGCGCGGACCCAGACGGTGGACCCAAAACCCTAGGACGGTGTTGACGGTGGTGCTGATCGGTTCCGGAGCTCTGATCACTCTGTATTTCGGGAATTTAGAGACAGTTCCGTACACAAAGAGGACACATTTCGTTCTCTTATCGAAATCTATGGAGAAGCAAATTGGGGAAACCCAATTCGAGCAGATAAAGAAAACTTACAAAGGGAAAATCCTCCCTGCGATTCATCCCGAGAGCATTAGGGTTAGATTGATAGCTAAAGAGGTGATCGATTCGTTGCAGAGAGGTTTGAGCCACGAGCGTGCGTGGAGTGAGTTAGGGTATGCTTCAATGGATAGTACTATGAGAGGTAGTGATAAGGGAGTGAAGGAGATGGAAATGGCGCTGAGTGGGGATGGTGGTGATGGAGAGACGATGAGTGGAATGAAATGGTCTAAAGATGATGAGTTTCTTGATGACAAATGGATTCAACAGAGTAGAAAGAAAGATACGCAGGCAGCGAGCTCTCACCTCGAAGGGATAAACTGGGAGGTGCTTGTGGTTAACGACCCTATGGTTAACGCCTTTTGCTTGCCCGCTGGCAAGATTGTGGTCTTCACTGGGTTGCTTAACCATTTCAAGTCTGATGCCGAAGTTGCTACAGTCATTGGTCATGAGGTAACAAAAACCTTTGACGGTTTGATACTTTTCATTTGAAAATGTACCATGTTCTTTCTGTGATGCCGCTTGCTATTGGAACCAAAGGAGAGTTTTCTCTGATTGTTTTGTTGTTCGGATTAGGTTGGTCATGCGGTGGCACGACATGTAGCTGAAGGAATAACAAAGAACTTATGGCTTGCTATACTTCAGCTGGTGCTTTATCAGTTTGTCATGCCAGATCTTGTGAACACCATGTCCGCTCTTTTCTTGAGGCTTCCCTTCTCCAGAAAGTACGTCTTCTTCCTCTCTTCCTATCTATCAACATCCTCTAGTCTCTTTTACCGTCATTTGTTTTACTTTTAGTACAATAGCTCTTCTGTTTTGAAGGTATACTTGGTAAAGTATAGCTTTTTGAGGGGATTTTGGGTTCATTTTTCATTGCAAAAGTTCATAGATTTTGATAATTTGTAAACTAATCACCTAGTGAACCATTAGAGGCTGTTGGTATATTTAGGCATGGTAGGAAAAATGAACAAGAAAGGTATCTGAAATGAAGAAGAAAATGAAAGTTTGTGTGGAAGAAAACCAAGTTGTGATGGATACTTGTGTGTTACATGACAGGATGGAGATAGAAGCAGACTACATCGGTTTGCTATTGCTTGCATCAGCGGGATACGACCCAAGAATAGCTCCCAAAGTGTATGAGAAGCTGGGAAAGCTTGGAGGAGACGTGGCGCTTGGGGAGTATCTATCGACGCATCCCTCGGGAAAGAAGAGATCACAGCTTTTGGCTCAAGCCAATGTAATGGAAGAAGCACTAATGATCTACAGAGAAGTCCAATCAGGTCGTCGTGGCATTGAAGGCTTTCTTTAGCCCCTCCATTTTCATTCATCTTGTTCGTCTGAGCCTGTACAAAATTAACTCTCCACATTCTTTTATGCCCCTGATAAGCTTGGTCAAGAAGTTGTCCTTGAGCTGACGTGGATAAGTGTGAAGAGAAAGTAAGGCTCAAGAAGTATAAGTAGTCGAGTCTTTTATGGGTTTAGGTTTATGCGTTTTATTGAGTTGTAATTCCTGAGCGCTATGAGCTTAGAGAGAGGGATTCGCCATGAGAGTCTCTTCCTAGATCGCTATGAGATCTAGGTTTACAGCTTTGTAATTCCGTTTCTTAATCCATCAGAATACGATTCCGTTTACATAGAGTTCTATAGTCTATCATTGGTGCGGTGAAACTGGTTCGGATCCAACGCGATGTCATCCGACGCTAACATTCCGGCGGCTGCTGCAGCGGCCACATCGATGTCAAACGACAATTACGAGTACTTAAACGGCGGATTCAAACGACTTTGCAGCTCTCAGGTTCAGCTCGAAGCTCGATTCGCAGCGATTGACGAGAAATTCGCACAGATCATGGCCGCGCTATCGACGCAACGCGAATCGACTGTGGCTCCAGAGGATTCACCGAAATCTTCTACACCGGCAAGCACGCGACCACAATTTCAGGTTCCAATTTTTCGAGGTGAGGAAGGTGATGATCTGCGGCGATGGATTTCGTCGATGGAGAATGAATTTCGACGGTGGAATTTCACGGATTCAGAGAAACTAAATCTTGCAAACGCAGTCATCGACGGAAAAGCTCGAGTCTGGTTTCAAGGTATACAATCATTTTTTCCCTTCCGTAGTTGGAAAGAATTGAGGAACGAATTGTCGATGAAGTTTGGTGACGACGATGATCCGGAGACGATCAAGTTGAGAATCGAATTTGATAGATGCATCGAGTTTATCATGAACGGTGGTCCACGGAAGCGGCACAGTGAGTCGGTAAAGATCCAGAGAAAGATCAGCGTTGATGAAACGAGTTCGGAGAAGGTGGCACAATCTGAATCAACTCAGGGAACAAAATCGCAAGAGGCAACATCTTCAACTTTGGAGATTGATTTTACTCAGCCTACGATTCCACAAATTCAGGTACCAATCTCTGACTGGGAACCTAGCCATCGTAAGGATCTGTTAGAGCTTCTTAGCACAACTGTGATAGTGAAGACTCAAATTGATGATGATCTTGGTGAAGCCTCGTGGGATTATCTCAATGCATCAATGGATAAATTACAATCACATTCTTCTCTGAAATTTGTCAATGACAAACACAATGCACACGAGCTGTTTGAGAGAATGCTTCTGAGAAAACACAGACTACAACACAAGAGGAAATTGAGTTTATCTCCTAAGTCCTGGATGTTCAAGTTCAAAAACATGAACCTGCAGAGAAGTAGATCACAAATGGATCCATATCAGGCCATTGACAGAAGCGTGCTCAGTTATCCATCTCCTTGTTATAGTGCTAAAGTTGGATTGGGGAAAATGAGGAGAACATTTCAGAGCCTGAGCATGATGAATCAAGCACACCTATCAATGTTGATGGAATCTGGCACACCAAAAACAGTTTTATTAATTGGCAAGAGAGTGATGGCACGAATGGACCACAAACATCTCAACTCGTTGCTGGAACATAGGAGATTTATTTGGCACTGGTTTTGCCCCATTGAATTACTGGACCAATCTGGTTTTTCAGTCACGGTTGCCGATAATATGAAGGAATTGCAGCCACATGGGGATGGCATCATTTTGATTAGTTCAAGCTTGGGGTCAAGCTTGTTTTCAAGGGAAGGAGTATACAAGAGAGTACCTTCTGGTCTGTTGATAGTAGATGTGCTGATTTGCTTGTTATCATCTGCAAGTGAGAACAAAGATGCTGCTGGGGTGTTTCAGTTTCTGCAAATCACAAAACCTGCAAATGTTACTTTGGGGTTAGCTCAGCCCATATCTACTGCACTTCAGGTGACAGAAGCCCATACAACGAATTGTAGCATTCAGAGACCATTTTCCTGTGTTAGACGTTGGACTATAAAAATGGTTTCTCATTTGTGGCATCGATGGAAGGCCAAGGTTGGGATATTGCAGATTGTTTCAGAACTGGTGCTGCCGAAAGTGAATCTTTTTCAGGTTACAAAATGGCAAGGATTCTGTGTAATTGTACGAGATTATAGAGAAAAATTGGAGTTATATTTGGTCATTGTGGAGCGACAAATGACACAACTTATTCCAGAACTGAAGTTACAGCCACATGGGTCTCCTCATGAGAGTTTTTTCATCGTGTTGCTTAATTCAAGCTTGAGGTCAAGCTTCATTTCAACCGAGGGAGTATACAAGAGAATATCTACTTGTCTGTTAATAGTGGATGTGTTGAATTGGTGGTTATCAACAGCAAGTAAGTCTGATACTTTCGAAAGAAATGCTAAAAAACAGAGGGAGAAGAAAAGATTGATTACACATCTACTGCAAAGTCTGATACAACAAGAGAAGAACTGTAAGACGCTTTACAAATCGAGAATGTAAAGAGTATAAATGAAGGGTGATTGGATACAAAAGTTCTTCTGCAATCATAGGGACCAAGAGGCAGAGCTCAGAACTGTCACTAGCTTTAAAGTGGGAAGAAATGTTGACTTCAGTCTCTGCTGCCATTGATTCAGTGATTGTCTTCTTTTGCTGTTTATGCCACAATTGCAGACGCAAGGGAGAGAGGCAGTCAACTGAATTTTATCTTGGAAGTGATGACTTCAGTTTCTTCACATCAAGCTTGAGGGCAAGCTTGTTTTCAAGGGAGGAGTATTGATAAGCTTGGTCAAGAAGTTGTCCTTGAGCTGACGTGGATAAGTGTGAAGAGAAAGTAAGGCTCAAGAAGTATAAGTAGTCGAGTCTGTTATGGGTTTAGGTTTATGCGTTTTATTGAGTTGTAATTCCTGAGCGCTATGAGCTTAGAGAGAGGGATTCGCCATGAGAGTCTCTTCCTAGATCGCTATGAGATCTAGGTTTACAGCTTTGTAATTCCGTTTCTTAATCCATCAGAATACGATTCCGTTTACATAGAGTTCTATAGTCTATCAGCCCCTTTCAAAGAAGAAGAAGAATCATAGTGTTTTATCTGTATTCTCTGCTATTTTTTTTACATGTCTCCCCCACCTTTTCCCCCGCTCCTTTATGCAGAATCCGATTCTCTTCAACATTGTTAATATTTTCCTTACCAACTATTGGTTTTAGGGTCTCCAAATTAGTCCCCTACTGAATTTCACATATGTAATCCATCGTTTTTTCCTCTTGGAGAGGGCGAACCTGTCGCATCGGCTTGATTATGATGTCTAATTGACGCTCTGTTACCGTTTACGGCATCAGCGTTTCTGGTTGCTACCCTGGGTAATCTGATATCGATGTACAAGAAAATTAGATTGGGTGTGTGCAGCTGCACAATCTAAATATACGTACCAAGGTTTTCCCAAACACATTTTACCGCCGTCTCAAATCAAGCTGGGTGAAAGTGGTAAGGGTTATGGAGTTCAAATTTAAAATAATATATTTGCTAGAAACACAAAGATAGAAAGCGGGAATTCTGAGGTTGTGTGCCTTTTTTTTTTTTAACAATTCTGCAATTTCGTTAATAATGGCCACATCTGCTACATCCTTCTTACTCTTGACACCAAAATTAATGAAGGTGATTCCGTGAAACTTTTCTAACGGATATTAGTTGTTTCATACGAATGTTTAGAACTTTTTAAAAAATTTATTTATTTCAAAGATAAAAGAGCAATCGACATTAACAAATAAATAATTTAAAGAGGATGATCATTTGAGGGTTTAGAGGATTATTATTTGCAGCAACACATGTAACCTTTACAAAAGCTTCCATATCGAATTCCCTAAGCTAATGCATAGAGTGTTGCAATCTGGTACAGTTCCGGGTATACATTACCCCGGACACTGTGTAAATTATGTACAAAAAAAATAACATGAGCTTGACTGTTTTTTTTTGTGTGGGAAGAGAACATTCGCTATATTTTTCAAATTTGAATTTTTAATAGTGAATAATTGTATATCATATCCTAATAGCTATAAGCATTAATCTTATTATGTGTAGTTAACTGACATGTGATCAAGAACACGACAATAATAGAAACCATAATAAAATTTTACTTTTCTTATTTGTTTACTTAGTTTATTTGTATTTGTTGAAAAATTTATGATTAAATAAAAATATCAATTTATATAAATAAATATGTACTAATAAAATATAATGTGTAATTTTTTTATGTTTGATGTGGACACCTCTTAGATGGAGAGAAAACTCATATAATTGAATATTTTGATCAAATATATAGATGAGTTGGTGGTGGTGGTGGGATACAAGTCTATGTTCGAATTTACTGCATCTCTGAAAACAATTAACTTAAGAGAAATTATGTCTAAAACTACTACTTTTAATCAAGATATATCACATGACCAATTACCTCATGTTAGTCCATAAAATAATTTTGTATCTTGAATCTCTCCATCTGGAGTGAAACTTTATCTCTCTTCTCTCACTCCTATTTTAAGAGAGAGGAGGCGATTTCGGGATTTACTTTAATATACTTTTCGGCTTCTTACCGGTTTTTTGTTGTTGTTCTATAGTTACAGTTTAGACCAAGTTTTCTCTTCCAATCTGTTGATCGGATCAATAATTCCACCATAGCTTATGTCTAGTAATGTTATTATGGATGGTCTGGGTCCGTTTATGAGTTGTCCCTTTAAGCCCAAGTCCATTAAGGGCCATTTAGTTTTATACCCATTTAGAGCCATTTAAAATTAAGACTGCCGGGTCTATTAATCTAGTGTTATATAATTTGTAATTTTAAAATGCACATTAAAATTTAATGTTATTAGAAATATTTTAAGTGGGAGATTTTAGGTGATTTCAAATGATTTTAAGGTGTTTTAGTGAAATTTCTTAGTTAAAATTATAAGAATCCAAATACTATGATTTTAGATGGAATTTTAGAGTATTTTCATTAAAATAATAATAATTTCTCTAAATTACCCAAAATCCTGTAAAAATGAAATCATCCCAAATTCAATACATCCCCTTAAAGTAATATAGAATCCCACTTTAAACCATGAGATTTGGATTATCATGTTTTTAACAAGAAGATCCCACCAAATAACTTTAAAATCACTTAAAATTCACCCTTTAAAATATTTCCAATAACACTGGATTTGAAAGTACATTTTAAAATCACAAGTTCAATAACATTGGATTTTGAATTTTTTTTTAAAATTCACATTTGAATAACAGAGTATTTGTAATTTAATACAAAGCAATTTGAATCACTTAAGTTACCAAGTTCAATACACCTCTAAAGAATCCTACAATATATTAAAGAGGAAGCTGTTTTGCTGACATGGCGAGCCCACAGCTTTTTGGAGCATTTTTGATTTAATTAATTTAATTGTTTTTCCAGAACCGGTAAAAGACGCGGACTCTGCTCTATGGGTCGGGTATTTTTTATTCCGCCATTTATGAAAACACATGAAGCTTTGTTTTTAACGCCTGGATCTTCCTTCTTCTTCCGTCGATTTCATTTTCTCCTTACAAAACAAAAAATCCTTTCTTTCCTTGAATCACTTTGTCTGGTCTACTGTTTTTATTTCGCGATTCAATCAGCTGGAATCTAATGGAAGGGATTGTAAATAACGCATGCATCTGGATCTGTATCAAGCTTCGGTCTATTTCGTTTTCTCCTTACAGTTTTAAAATTCTCGATCAAGGTGAGTTCTTCTTTTCTGATTATGTCGGATTTCGTTCTTCTCCATGGTTAAAGTTGTAATTCGTTCTTCTCCCTGGCTAAAGTTGGATTTTTTCGTCTTAGAGATTTCGCTTTACAACTCAGACCACGACGGAAGAAGAACGATTTCTTGAAATTTCTCGAGTCTTTCTTCATGGGTCGTCTTGGGCCTTCTTCTGTTTTTTAAAAAGATAACGTTAATTGTTGGCTTTAATCTCAACGGGCTTCCATTTCAATATTTGACTTATATGTTTTGGGCTTCTCAGTTTTATCAAATTTAATGATACTTTATCGTATCATTATGACCCATATATATATGTTTCCTACGACTCATAAACCCGATTCTACTCTTCTTCTTCACGTTTTTGTTTTTTCGGAAACATATAATTAATGAAAACGTGAATTATAATATATTCTTTCCTAAAGTTTTTGTCCGAAAATAACTTAATTTTCTTTAGATAATATAGGATTACTAAATTGATTGCCTCATATTTTGTTTCTAAACGTGATGAAAAACTCCTTCCTCAAGGAATTTACATGTTTCCATTTATGTTCTCGAAATTATTGTCAAAGCGGCGATACCTAAAGAGGAATCGAATACCCATCTCACTATATAAGCAAACCCTTCCTCATCTCCAACTCTCATCAACTTTTGCACCGAAATACAAAAACTTAGGTTACACATTTCCAATTTCTTAAAGAATGGCTGCTATTGTTGACGTCTACTCTGTCAAGCCTTTCAAGACTCAATGGAGAATTCGTGTCAAGATCTTGAAGAAATGGAAGCAATACTTTGATGGTGTTGAAACGATGGAGATGATTGTCGTCGATGAGAGGGTATAACTATCTTAGCCTCAGTTGTTGTTTACTTATTAGCACTAAGTATATTTGTTACCTATTAACATACTGTAACTTATGGATTGCAGAATTAAGTCATTCATTGCACTGTGAAGAAGGAGTTCATTAGGAGGATGGATGCTTTGTTTGTGGAAGGTGAGACGAGAATCATCACTAATTTTACAGTGTCTGCAGCGAGTGGACGTTTCCGGACTTCTGGCCATGTCTACAAGATCGTACTTGCTCAAACAACCACCATCAGGACTGATCTTGATCTACCACCAAACGTTCTTGGCTTGCATCCAGTTCGGTTTAAAATCTCTCTTTCTTATGCCGTATAAATACAAAATATATTTAACTGTTAATTGTCTGTTTCGTAGAATGTGAAGTGTGTGACAATGGCAACAATCATGTCTATTGACATAGAGTATGGGTGGTATTACATGGAATGTCAGACATGTCAAAAGAAGGTCTTGCCTGTAGACATGGAAGCTGTAAAAGAAGAATCCCCTGAGCTTGACTTCTCTAAGAAGCTGTGGAAATGTCAGAAATGTGAAGAATACGTTCACAACGTTGTTCCAGTGTAAGTCTACTAAACCAAACTATAAGTGTTGTTTGTCTGTGATTAAAGTAGTATTACAAGATACAGTAATGTATTTTTCATTCCCATAGGTTTTTGCTGCATTTTCGTGTGATGGACGGAACTGGTGAGACCAAGTTTCTCCTTTTTGATAAACTTGCGATGGAGGTCGTTAATATTACAGCTGCCGAGTTAGTTGACAATTTTGACGAGGTAAGTTGGTTGATAATACATTGAATTGAATCTTTTTACAAAACCCGTAATATATGTTTAATTTTTGAATTATGAGTAGATACAAGATCCTGATGTTTTGCCATTGGCATTAAGTAACGTTTGTGGGAAAACGATGCTATTCAAAGTGCAAATCGAGAAGAGCAACACCATCTACAACTCTGATACATTCAGAGTGATAAAGATTGTCACTCGCTCAGACATAGTCAGGGAGTTTTCAGAGACTTCGGCCTCTAAGGTTTTCTTACAGCGAGAACTTATAACATAACAATGTGATTATAGAGTAAGATTTATTAACATATAATATATGTGATTCTGCAGGACAAGACACCGGAGAATGGTAAAAACATTGGAGTAGCTGGCAAGGATTCTTGAAACAACCAAGCTTTTTTTTTTTTTTTTTTTTTTTTATAAAATATTATCAATGCGGAAGTTCTCAAGAAGAAATCAATAATATTAAATAATAAATAATCGTTCAACAACAAAAGCCATAAACCAATAACCAATAAAGAATAAACTCTAGCAACCTAAACACCAGGTTTGCTACATTATTAAAATAAAGTCTAACACCCTAATCATAAGTTCCTTGTCAACCACAACAGAATAGCCAAGATCAAATTCCTAATCTCATCATCCTCTTCTCTCGGTCTCTTTCCGCGGAAGAACATTGCTGTTACCTGCATCACATTGGAATAGAGATGCGTGAGTATTATCATAAATACTTAGTGAGTGGATCATCCTGCCTACAGGCCAAGTACGTCAAACACTAGACAATACAGCACAATAATCAACAACAATAACAATGCTCATCAATAACCAACAACATAAACCTTTCCTGTCAGGAAACACCCACGTTTCCTGACACCCAGGTCGGTGTTGACCGACACCAGCCTTCTGAGTGTCGATCGACACTCATCGAGTGTCGGTCGACACCAGCTCGACGCCCAGACACCAACATCAACGAAAATCGCACAAAACATATAAAATCGTGGGATTCAACCCCCACATCGATCAAACAACAAAATAACTCAATCATACTCAAGAACAACTCGAAAAACTCAATAACAAAACCGAAATCAAACAATCTCCAATGCTAACGGACCTACAGTCACGCACTCACCTTGAAAGGGATTAGAAGGAAGGAAAAGGAGAAGAACAACAACCACAAGCCTCAGAAACTCCACAAAACTCCTCCAAACTCTCAAAATCACCTCTGGAACTTGCTTTTCTCGAAAAAGTGACTTCTCCACGCGGTCACGAGCTTTTTATTCGAGAAATAGGGTTTCCACGCCCTAAACCAGACAAAACCAGCCGACTTGAATCGAACCGGTCAATTTCTCAATAACCGGTGTCGATCGACACCTTTCCTTGGTGTCGGTCGACACCCATCGACCAAACCAACTCAAACCACAAATCAAACGCGCAATCGACTTAAACCGGAATCGACCCTGATAACCGGTGTCGATCGGGTGTCGATCGATACTAGTCGTTCAGAAGGATTTAACACACTTTCTTCGCGATGCTTGAATCTTAAACCGACTGCGCGCACAACAATCAAACAAGAACATGTACAGCCAATCCTCAATTCACACCTCTAAGAGCATGAGCCAACTACTCCCGAACCCCTAGCATCGTCCAACACCACTTCCCAAAACAACTTTCTGGTTCACGGATGTTACAATTCTCCCCCACTAAACTGGATTCGTCCTCGAATCCCAACACAAACGTCTCTCAAAGACCTCAAAACGCACATTTTCAGTCCTATGTTATACGCATGTTTCCAAGATATTATTACTCTCAATACCGTAACCCACCGTCACGATATCTATATTGCGGCCCACCGCCACAATATCCATACTGCGGCCCACCGCCACAGTATCCAAACCGTGACCCACCGTCACGAAAACAACCCATATCGAGGTAGCGACCCCCAATATAAGTCCGTCGGGCACCCACCGTCCCAATAAAAGTAGACCCACCGTCTACTCTAAAGGCCCACCGCCTCTAGATAAAACGAGTAATAAAATCTGAAACGCGTACCAACATATGACCAAAAACTTTCAATGACCCCACCGGCCAAAGAAACTTGTAACATCCAAAACGCGAAACCAAAATATGAAGCAAAACTCCATCTCATATAACTCCAAAAATGTATATCGTACAATGAAAACGAAAATACATAAATCCAAAACCAACAACTCAGAAGTCAAAAACAAGACTAGAACCACAAAGATGAAGAAGCTCACTCCACAGCCTGCTTGTCGAACCACTTTCCGAACTTCAGCTTCATCTTTGCCTCTGGCTCCCAAGTCTGCTCCTCTGTGCCACTACAGTCCCACAAGACTCTCAACAATGGCACCCTCTTGTTCCGCAGAACCTTGACTCTCCTCTCAAGAATCCTCACAGGAACCGCCGGAACTGTCATATCTGGCTGAAGATCCTCTGGAATCTCAGCCACTAACTCCTCTGAAGGATGCAAACACCTCCTCAACATAGAAACATGAAACACCTTATGAAAGGCGCTCATAATCGGTGGCAACTCCAACCGATAAGCCACTGGCCCAACTCGCTCCACCACTGGAAACGGACCCATAAAACGCGGACTGAGCTTGTTCTCTGCTATGGACCTGTTAGGGCCCCTCAACATAGCCATCTTGAGATAAACTCTATCTCCCACCTGAAACTCAAGCTCACGTCGCCGCCTATCTGCATAACTCCTCTGTCTATCCTGAGCCTCCTTCATGTTCAACCTCAAGACACGAATCTTCTCCGTCGTCTCCTGAACAAAACTAGCTCCAAACATGCTGCGCTCCCCCACTTGGGTCCAGCATAAGGGTGTCCTACATGGCCTCCCATACAAAGCCTCATAAGGAGCCATACCAATACTAGACTGAAAACTGTTGTTATAGGCAAACTCTGCCAAACACAGATGATCAGCCCAATGACCACCCCAATCCAGTACACACATCCTCAACAGATCCTCCAACGTCTGAATAGTCCTCTCTGACTGCCCATCTGTCTGCGGATGATACGCTGTACTCATATGCACCTTAGTGCCCATCTCAGTCTGAAACGCCCTCCAGAACTCTGAAGCAAACCTCGGATCTCTATCCGACACAATACTGGCTGGCACTCCATGCAGCCTCACAATCTCTCGCACAAACTTCCTAGCCAAGACAGCCGCTCCATCTGTCTTCTTGATGGCCAAGAAATGTGCTGATTTGGTCAAGCGATCCACAATGACCCAAATAGCATCGAAAGTCCGTGAGATAGGCAATCCCACAACAAAATCCATAGTGATCATATCCCACTTCCACTCCGGAATGGGTAAACTCTGCAAAAGACCACTAGGCACCTGATGCTCTGCCTTGACCAAAGAACAAGTGTTGCACCTCGCAACCCAATCTGCCACATCTCTCTTCATCCCAACCCAATGATAATACCGTTTGAGGTCACGGTACATCTTGGTCGCACCCGGATGAATCGAAAACTTGTTCGAATGAGCCTCTCTCAAAACCTCCACATCTTTGGGCACACAAACTCGCCCACGAACCAAGATAGTCCCATTCGAAGAGACCTGATACTCAGAACCAACCGCCTGCGAAGCATCAATCAAACCCTGATCACTCTGCTGCGCCACCCTGATCCTACTAAGTAAATCTGCCTGATCAGCTGCCTATAAACCCAAAGGCTCCTCTGAAATAGCACAAAGCCGCAGTGTACTAATCTCGCTGACCAAAGCCTCAACACCACGCTCTCTATCTGAATCAACCCTCCGTCGACTCAAAGCATCTGCCACCAAATTGGCCTTGCCCGGATGATAAACAATATCCAGGTCATAGTCTGCCAGAAACTCCACCCAACGCGTCTGCCTCGCATTCAGCAAAGGCTGAGTAAAGATATGTTGTAGACTCTTGTGATCTGTAAAGATCTGCACTCTGCCACCATACAAATAAGACCTCCAAATCTTGAGCGCAAAAACCACTGCTCCCAACTCAAGATCATGCGTAGGATGGTTACGCTCACTGCCCTGCAACTGCCTCAAAGCATAGGCAATCACTCTGCCCTCCTGCATCAAAACACAACCAAGTCCAACACCTGAAGCATCTGTGTACACTACATATGGCTTCCCCGGATCGGGTAATGCCAACACTGGTGTACTAGTCAACATCTCCTTGAGCTTCCCAAAGCTCTCCTCGCACTCATGCGACCAAACAAACGGCACATCCTTGCCAGTCAACCTCGTCATCGGCTGAGACATACTCGCAAACCCCTTGACGAATCTCCTGTAGTAGCCTGCTAAACCCAAAAAACTCATAATCTCGGTAGCACTACTCGGTCTAGGCCAATTTCTGATAGCCTCAATCTTAGCCGGATCCACAGAAACTCCCTCTGCAGAAACAATATGGCCAAGAAAACCCATCTCCCTCTGCCAAAAGCTGCACTTGCTCAACTTAGCAAAAAGCTTCTGCTCTCGAAGCTTCTCCAAAACAAGCCTCAAATGCGTCTAATGCTCCTCTGGACTCCTCGAATATACCAAGATATCATCTATGAAAATGATGACAAACACATCCAGAAACTCCCTGAACACATCGTTCATCAATCTCATAAAAGCTGCCGGCGCATTAGTCAAACCAAAAGGCATGACCACAAACTCAAAATGCCCATATCTCGTCCGAAAAGCTGTCTTCCGGACATCTGCCTCATCTATCGGAATCTGATGATATCCCGATGCCAAGTCAATCTTGGAGAACCAAGTAGCACCTCTCAACTGATCCAACAACTCATCGATCCTCGAAAGTGGGTACCTGTTCTTCACTGTGACTCGGTTAAGTCCCCGGTAATCAATGCACAACCAAAAACTGCCATCCTTCTTCTTAACAAACAACACTGGCGCTCCCCACGGCGAAACACTAGGTCTGATGAACCCTTTACTCAAAAGGTCCTCTAGCTGCTTCTTCAGCTCTGCCATCTCTGCTGGAGCCATCCTGTAAGGTGTCTTCGATATCGGAGCTGTCCCGGGCTCTAACTCAATCGTGAAAGGATCTGACCGAGATGGTGGCAATCCCTTCAGCGACCGAAAAACATCCTCAAACTCCTGGACAACCTGAATATCCTGCAAAACCACCTCACCACTGGACTCTGTCATAGTAATCGTCGCCAAATAGGCTTCGCAGCCCCGCTCTAACAACTGCTCTGCCTGAATAGCTGAGATCACTATACTCCCCGAAGTCGGTCTCACTCCCTGATAAACCAACTTCCCTGCATCCTGCTCAAACACCACCCTACCTCTGTAGCAATCCAGATGAACTCGGTATAAAGATAACCAGTCCATCCCCAAAATCACGTCATACAGCTCCACCGGACTGATGACTAAATCCGCTGGCATAGACTGCCCCGCAATCTGCACATCAACTGCTCTAGCTCTGCCCGAAGTAGCCAGATAACCACCACCGGCCACCTTGACAAAGCCTGAAGCCTCACCCTCGCTACTCCGAATACCACTACCCTCCGCTCTCTCCGGAGTAATGAAGCAATTAGATGCTCCCGAGTCAAACAACACGTGAGACTCAAAACAGCCAACTAACAAGGTCCCTACACACATCCACAAGTGTTGAGAACCTCTAATACTATCACAGTAAAATAACAGAAACAGACAACACCAATCAATTCTACTTTAAGAATTTACAAGTCTGAGTCAAGATTTTAACTGTGATCTGGCCTGACTGACTGGTCTGGCCCACCTCTGCTGAAGTATAAACTCTCGGCGCCCCACCTGACTGCAACGCTGCAACCTGAGCTGCTGACTGAATAGCCAACGGCTGAATCGCTGCTGCCACTGCTCTCTGCTGCAACTTGGGACACATTGTCTTGATATGCCCCGGCTCCCTGCAGTAGAAGCACACTGTCGTCTCTCTGGATCCCGCCCTCTTGGGGCAAGTCGCAACTCTGTGATCCAGACTCCCACACCCAAAACAACCACCCGTACTCGGGCTACTAGCAGATATCTCCTCTGCTCTCCTCTTCTGGCCCTGCGCAGGCCTACTGCCCCTGCCATAACCAGAACTGTCACCTCTATGCTACTGATGCTGCTGCTGGCCCCGAGGATGGGTAGCAGAAGCAACCGCAGCTGGAACAACTGCCGAACTCACCGGTTCACGCAAATCCTCCTCAATGGAAGCTGCCAACTCCACTAAACCAGCTCTAGTGTGGTACATACCACCTCTGCACTGAGTCCTGATGTTCCTCCGAAGTCCCTGAAGAAACCTCGACATCAATGCCCGCTCACTCACCAGCTCACCATCGGAATGAACCACCAATCTGTAGAACTCTGCATCATACTCTCGAACAGACCTCTCACCCTGAGTCAAGTCCAAGAACCTCAACTGCAGTCTCTCACGAGCCTCCTAAGGGAAAAACTTGTGGTTGAACTCCTCGACGAAATCAACCCAAGTCCAAACCTCTCTCCGGGTCCTAACAGACCTCCACCACAAATGTGCATCACCACCAAGGTAGTGCACTGCCAACTCAACCTGAAACTGCTCCGGACAACGAACCGAATCGAAGTTCCGCTCCAACCTCTGACGCCACTCGTCAGCCTGCTCTGGAGTAACACCACCCTCAAACGTAGGCGTGCCAATCCTCTGCATCTCCCTCATCATCTCACGATAAGGCGAATACCCAACCGCAACACCCTGCTGCCCCGCAGCCTCCTGCTGCTCAACAAAACCGGCACCAACCTGTGCCCCGGCACCAACCTGTGCCCCGGCCGCTGGAGGTGCAACCGGAGCTTGCTGTGGAACTGCCTGAGGAAGACGTGCCAACAACTGCGTCAGTAGCCCCACAATCAACTCTCCCTGAGCTAAAGCAGCGCCCCCACCGGGAACCGCTCCAGCTCCCGCGCCACCACTGGCACCTGAGTTAGCCCCACCGGCCAACGAAACAGACTGTGTCACCGACGCCGCCGCCACACTCGGCGCTGCACTCTCCATTGAGACCTCAGCCTCTGGCACACCACGACCAGCACCCCGACCTCCACGACCCGCTGCTCGCCCACCGCGACCAGCTCCTCTGCCCACACGGGCTGCACCACGACCACGACCCCGGCCACGACCACGACCTGCGTCCATCTCTCTGCACTACCACCAAGTACAGAAAATGAGCAAAGTTAACACACAAACACAACACACAACACACCAAATATCCAACTCACTTACCCGCGGAAAACTGGAAGACCGAGAGGATGAGACTAGACCACTAACTGACTAAAATGAAACAACCACATAGTCCAATTCATCCAATACTAACAGTCCTAAAACCGTATATGCTCTGATACCAAAATGAAACAACCAAGCTTTTTTTTATTATTTTTTTTTTTAAATATTATCAATGCGGAAGTTCTCAAGAAGAAATCAATAATATTAAATAATAAATAATCGTTCAACAACAAAAGCCATAAACCAATAACCAATAAAGAATAAACTCTAGCAACCTAAACACCAGGTTTGCTACATTATTAAAATAAAGTCTAACACCCTAATCATGAGTTCCTTGTCAACCACAACAGAATATCCAAGATCAAATTCCTAATCTCATCATCCTCTTCTCTCGGTCTCTTTCCGCAGAAGAACATTGTTGTTACCTGCATCACCTTGGAATAGAGATGCGTAAGTATTATCATAAATACTTAGTGAGTGGATCATCCTGCCTACAGGCCAAGTACGTCAAACACTAGACAATACAGCACAATAATCAACAACAATAACAATGCTCATCAATAACCAACAACATAAACCTTTCCTGTCAAGAAACACCCACGTTTCCTGACACCCAGGTCGGTGTCGACCGACACCTCTATGGTGTCGATCGACGCCAGCCTTCTGAGTGTCGATCGACACTCATCGAGTGTCGGTCGACACCAGCTCGACGCCCAGACACCAACATCAACAAAAATCGCACAAAACATATAAAATCGTGGGATTCAACCCCCACATCGATCAAACAACAAAATAACTCAATCATACTCAAGAACAACTCGAAAAACTCAATAACAAAACCGAAATCAAACAATCTCCAATGCTAACGGACCTACAGTCACGCACTCACCTTGAAAGGGATTAGAAGGAAGGAAAAGGAGAAGAACAACAACCACAAGCCTCAGAAACTCCACAAAACTCCTCCAAACTCTCAAAATCACCTCTGGAACTTGCTTTTCTCGAAAAAGTGACTTCTCCACGCGGCCACGAGCTTTTTATTCGATAAATAGGGTTTCCACGCCCTAAACCAGACAAAACCAGCCGACTTGAATCGAACCGGTCGATTTCTCAATAACCGGTGTCGATCGACACCTTTCCTTGGTGTCGGTCGACACCCATCGACCAAACCAACTCAAACCACAAATCAAACGCGCAATCGACTTAAACCGGAATCGACCCTGATAACCGGTGTCGATCGGGTGTCGATCGATACTAGTTGTTCAGAAGGATTTAACACACTTTCTTCACGATGCTTGAATCTTAAACCGACTGCACAACAATCAAACAAGAACATGTACAGCCAATCCTCAATTCACACCTCTAAGAGCATGTGCCAACTACTCACGAACCCCTAGCATCGTCCAACACCACTTCCTAAAACAACTTTCTGGTTCACGGATGTTACAATTCTAAGGTTATTATATTTTCTTGAGCGTATTGAATACAGTAGCAGAATATATTATTCTAATGATGTTCTTTTGCGTAGGAAATTCCATTGCTGATTCTTGACAGTCCAGGTGATGAGATGACACCGTCCTCAAAACGGAAGAATGATGAGGATCCTCAGGGGTCACAATTGGAGGCGGAGCATTCTTCTGTGAAGAAGCCATGTCTCGAAGAAGGTCGATCCAATGGAAATCACCACTCTGAGTTGAAGGCTGTCAAAGTTGAGAAGACATATCCCAATTTTCCTTCTTCTAAGTGACGACATCTTGGGAAGGAGGCATTGTTCGTTTTTTTAATTATGTTGGCTTTTCCATTTGTTTGGATTTCTTGGTGTTTTCGTATTTGATCCAGTTCGAGAAAAACAATTATTTATTTCCTTTTCATTGTCGAAATTGCTATTTGCTTCATCTTTCTATCTCGAATAAAATGTTATTTGCTTCCCTTTGTTATTTCGTATTCGCTTTAGTTTTTTTCAAGCTACATACCAACATCACCTATAAAGAGATGGCCAATGTAGTTTAATATTTCTGGAACTTTTCACATGGCCAATATTAAGAAATTTTCAAGACAGTATCGAGATTGTGCCAATTCATTTTCTTTTTAACTACATTCATTTATTAACTTGATAATCTGCTTCACTGGAAATATTTTCAAAGTAATTATTGACAGAGCTAGACTTCAAACCCTAGAAATTTTACCCCCGTTACTTTTAGCGGAAGTATTGGATGGCTTTGTTTTTTGAGTTATTCATTACGATTATTTAGCAATGTTTCATAATATTTAACTATTGCCCGCAAAAAAAAAAATATTAATAACGCAGATTAATATATTTCTTAATGCAGTCGTCAAAATAGTTAGGGTTATTAGATGATTAATCATTCGATATTTTAAGAAATGTAGAATTTCATTGCTCATATCCTTCGTTTATATTAGTCTGTTTTTTTTTTGTTTGTATTGGTCCAGATAAACGTTTTACCCAAATTGTAGACAAAATTTCTGAATATTTTGAAAATTTAAAGAGTGGTAACATCGAGCAAAATTTAAACTATTTGAAGACCATTTCCGGAGGGAATAAAAAGTTCATTGAACCATCTGGCATTATGGAGGTTATCTAATAGGTATTTATTATCTAAACTTGATGTAGATTCTATATGTGACCATATATTGTCATTAAAATTATTCAGTTTTCGGAATATATACTTCCTGTAAAAAGTGTTTTCCTTAATTAAGACATCCAGATATGGCTATGTAGGATTTAATTGATTCGGTAACCTGTCCAAATATTGATATCCAATGGTACATAATATTGTTATATTGAGACTTAGCGAGAAGTTCACTCCTCTTTGTATCTCCATTGAAATCAAAAAAATATGAGGAGAAAAGTAGAACAAGATAGCTCGCGCCCAACTGATAAGAATATCAAATCAAAGAAACAGAGAAACCATGAACACGTACAGGGTGAATATCTTACTATTACTCTTAACTGATTTACACATTGTTTTTTTCCACGTTAAACACACTCCATTAATAATCCCTCTATTATCGCAGATGATGAAACAGGTGTGTCTAACCGTGTTCCTCAGTTCTCTCCTTTAAGAGATCTGTCCAACTTACCGCATAGTTTTCCAACCGCACTTCTAAATCAATCTCTGCGACAAGAAGGTGTGTACATGTTGATTGTAAAAAATTTACATGCCTTGACTGTTGAGACTTTCTCTTTTAAATATCTGCAGAGATTGAAAAAGAAAATGATCAAAGTCAGAGTCAACAACTCCGGAAAAAAATACGCAGTCTCTTCCACATTTTACTTATGCTTCTCCTATAACTCCACTGCAGAGTCTGTCAGGTATAGAAGATGACTCTGATCATTTTGTTAAAATTTGATTGTTTATATTACTTGCTCTTCTTCGTTTTTATAAGTGGTGAAACAACCAAACTCTTTTTTTTTTTTTTTTTTATAATTAGCCCAGATTAACATTCCCATAAATATTAATCCTCAACAGCTAATTCAACAGCACAATGCGGAAGAAATCAAAAGAAATCAATAATATTATTAAATCCTGAATAACCATTCAACAATAACCAATAAAGAATAAAACCAAATAAACCAATAACCAATAAGCAACCTAAATCGGTTTGCTACATTATTAAAATAAAGTCTATCACCCTAAACTCATGAATTCTCAATCAGCCACATCATAAATGCCAGAATCCAAATCCTAATCTCATCATCCTCTTCTCTCGGTCTCTTTCCGCGGAAGAACATTGCTGTTACCTGCATCACATTGGAATAGAGATGCGTAAGTATTATCATAAATACTTAGTGAGTGGATCATCCTGCCTACAGGCCAATTACGTCAAACAATAGACAATACATCACAATAAACAACCAGACAGACAATGCAATAACCAATACATCAACTACCTATCAGGAAACCCACGTTTCCTGACACCCAGGTCGGTGTCGACCGACACCTGAATGGTGTCGATCGACGCCAGCCTTCTGAGTGTCGATCGACACTCAGCGAGTGTCGCTCGACACCAGCTCGACGCCCAGAAACCAAACGCGAAGAAACAGTGCGAAAATAGTAAAAACTAACACCAATCAATGGGATTCAACCCCCATAAACGCATCAAACCACACAAAAACGAAGAACAACTCATAAACAACAACATAAACTCAAAATCAAACAATCTCTAATGAATAACGGACCTACAGTCACGCACTCACCATGAAAAGGGATTGAAAGGAAGGAAAGGAGAAGGAACAACGAAGAACAGCCACAGATTCAACCCAGAAACTCAGAAATCACCTCCAATCCTCCAAAAATCGCCTAAGAACCTTGATATCTCGAAACTTGTGCCTTTCTCGCGGCCACAGGGCTTTTAAAACACGAAATAGGGTTTCCACGCCCTAAACCAGCCCAAACCAGCCGACTTGAATTAAACCGGTCGATTTCTCAATAACCAGTGTCGATCGACACCCTTCCTTGGTGTCGGTCTACACCCATCGACCAAACCGAAACCAACCTCAAATCAAACGCGCAATCGACTTAAACCGGAATCGACCCTAGTCGTTCAGAAGAATTTAACACACTTTCTTCGCGATGCTTGAACCTTAGACCGACTGCACAACAATCAAACAAGAACATGTACAGCCAACCCTCAATTCACACCTCTAAGAGCATGTGCCAACTACTCCCGAACCCCTAGCATCGTCCAACACCACTTCCAAAACAACTTCCAGGTTCACGGATGTTACAATTCTCCCCCACTAAAATGGATTCGTCCTCGAATCCCAACACAAACGTCTCTCCAAGACCTCAGAACTCAAATTTTAGTCCTATGTTATACGCATGTTTCCAAGATATTATTACTCTCAATGCCATTACCGCAGTCATGACATCCGTACTGCGACCCGCAGTCCAGTAATGAAATGTGACCAATGTCACAAAACCAAACGTGACCCGAAGTCACAACCAAATTGTGATCCCTGTCACAACCAAAATGTGACCGAAGCCACTAAAACCACTTATACCGAGGTAGCGACCCCCAATATAAGTTTGCCGGGCACCAATCGCCCCCAAAATGTAGACCCAAAGTCTACCCAAACCAAACGAGTAATAAATCCGAAACGCGTACCAACAAATGACTAAAATTTCCAATGACCCCACTGGCCAAAGAGCTTGTAACATCCCAACATAAACAAAAAATATGAGGCAAAACTCCATCTCATATAACTCCAAAATGTATATCGTACAACGCAACGAAAATACATAAGTCCAAAACCAACAACAACAAAACCAAAAACAAGACTAGAACCACAAAGATGAATCACTCCACAGCCTGCTTGTCGAACCACTTTCCGAACTTCAGCTTCATCTTTGCCTCTGGCTCCCAAGTCTGCTCCTCTGTGCCACTACAGTCCCACAAGACTCTCAACAATGGCACTCTCTTGTTCCGCAAAACCTTGACTCTCCTCTCAAGAATCCTCACAGGAACTGCCGGAACTGTCATATCTGGCTGAAGATCCTCTGGAATCTCAACCACTACCTCCTCAGAAGGACGCAAACACCTCCTCAACATCGAAACATGAAACACCTTATGAAAGGCGCTCATAATCGGTGGCAACTCCAACCGATAAGCCACTGGCCCAACTCGCTCCACCACTGGAAACGGACCCATAAAGCGCGGACTGAGCTTGTTCTCTGCTATGGACCTGTTAGGGCCCCTCAACATAGCCATCTTGAGATAAACTCTATCTCCCACCTGAAACTCAAGCTCACGTCGCCGCCTATCTGCATAACTCCTCTGTCTATCCTGAGCCTCCTTCATGTTCAACCTCAAGACACGAATCTTCTCCGTCGTCTCCTGAACAAAACTAGCTCCAAACATGCTGCGCTCCCCCACTTGGGTCCAGCATAAGGGTGTCCTACATGGCCTCCCATACAAAGCCTCATAAGGAGCCATACCAATACTAGACTGAAAACTGTTGTTATAGGCAAACTCTGCCAAACACAGATGATCAGCCCAATGACCACCCCAATCCAGTACACACATCCTAAGCAGATCCTCCAAAGTCTGAATAGTCCTCTCTGACTGTCCATCTGTCTGCGGATGATACGCTGTACTCATATGCACCTTAGTGCCCATCTCAGTCTGAAATGCCCTCCAAAACTCTGAAGCAAACCTCGGATCTCTATCCGACACAATACTGGCTGGCACTCCATGCAGCCTCACAATCTCTCGCACAAACTTCCTAGCCAAGACAGCCGCTCCATCTGTCTTCTTGATGGCCAAGAAATGTGCTGACTTGGTCAAGCGATCCACAATGACCCAAATAGCATCGAAAGTCCGTGAGATCGGCAATCCCACAACAAAATCCATAGTGATCATGTCCCACTTCCACTCTGGAATGGGTAAACTCTGCAAAAGACCACTAGGCACCTGATGCTCTGCCTTGACCAAAGAACAAGTGTTGCACCTCGCAACCCAATCTGCTACATCCCTTTTCATCCCAACCCAATGATAATACCGTTTGAGGTCACGGTACATCTTGGTCGCACCCGGATGAATCGAAAACTTGCTCGAATGAGCCTCTATCAAAACCTCATGCCTCAACTCCTCATCCTTAGGCACACAAACTCGCCCCCGAACTAAGATAGTCCCATTCGAAGAGACCTGATACTCAGAACCAACCGCCTGCGAAGCATCAATCAAACTCTGATCACCCTGCTGCGCCACTCTGATCCTACTGAGTAGATCTGCCTGATCAGCTGCCTCTAAACCCAAAGGCTCCTCTGAAATAGCACAAAGACGCAATGTACTAATCTCGCTGACCAAAGCCTCAACACCACGCTCTCTATCTGAATCAACCCTCCGTCGACTCAAAGCATCTGCCACCAAATTGGCCTTGCCTGGATGATAAACAATATCCAAGTCATAGTCTGCCAGAAACTCCACCCAACGCGTCTGTCTCGCATTCAGCAAAGGCTGAGTGAAAATATGCTGTAGACTCTTGTGATCTGTAAAGATCTGCACTCTACCACCATAAAGATACGACCTCCAAATCTTGAGTGCAAAAACCACTGCTCCCAACTCAAGATCATGTGTAGGACGGTTGCGCTCACTGCCCTGCAACTGCCTCGAAGCATAGGCAATCACTCTGCCCTCCGACATCAAAACACAACCAAGTCCAACACCTGAAGCATCTGTGTACACTACATATGGCTTCCCCGGGTCGGGTAATGCCAACACTGGTGTACTAGTCAACATCTCCTTGAGCTTCCCAAAGCTCTCCTCGCACTCATGCGACCACACAAACAGCACATCCTTGCAAGTCAACTTCGTCATCGGCTGAGACATACTCGCAAACCCCTTGACGAACCTCCTGTAGTAGCCTGCTAAACCCAGAAAACTCCTGATCTCGGTAGCACTACTCGGTCTAGGCCAATCCCTGATAGCCTCAATCTTAGCCGGATCCACAGAAACTCCCTCTGCAGAAACAATATGGCCAAGAAAACCCATCTCCCTCTGCCAAAAGTTGCACTTGCTCAACTTAGCAAAAAGCTTCTGCTCTCGAAGCTTCTCCAACACAAGCCTCAAATGCGTCGCATGCTCCTCTGGACTCCTCGAATACACCAAAATATCATCGATAAAAATGATGACAAACACATCCAGAAACTCCCTGAACACGTCGTTCATCAACCTCATAAATGCTGCCGGCGCATTAGTCAAACCGAAAGGCATGACCACAAACTCGAAATGCCCATACCTCGTCCGAAAAGCTGTCTTCCGGACATCTGCCTCATCTATCGGGATCTGATGATAACCCGATGCCAAGTCAATCTTGGAGAAATAAGTAGCCCCTCTCAACTGATCCAACAACTCATCGATCCTCGGAAGTGGGTACCTGTTCTTCACTGTGACTCGGTTAAGTCCCCGGTAATCAATACACAACCGAAAACTGCCATCCTTCTTCTTAACGAACAACACTGGCGCTCCCCATGGCGACACACTAGGTCTGATGAACCCTTTACTCAAAAGGTCCTCTAGCTGCTTCTTCAGCTCTGCCATCTCTGCTGGAGCCATCCTGTAAGGTGTCTTCGATATCGGAGCTGTCCCGGGCTCTAGATCAATCGTGAAAGGATCTGACCGAGATGGTGGCAATCCCTTCAGCGACCGAAATACGTCCTCAAAATCCTGGACAACCTGAATATCCTGCAGACTCACCTCACCACTGGACTCTGTCATAGTGATCGTCGCCAAATAGGCTTCGCAGCCCCGCTCTAACAACTGCTCTGCCTGAATAGCTGAAATCACTATACTCCCCGAAGTCGGTCTCACTCCCTGATAAACCAACTTCCCTGCATCCCGCTCAAACACAACTCTACCTCTGAAGCAATCTAGATGAACTCGGTATAGAGATAACCAGTCCATCCCCAAAATCACGTCATACAGCTCCACTGGACTGATGACCAAATCTGCTGGCATAGACTGCCCCGCAATACGCACATCAACTGCTCTAGCTCTGCCCGAAGTAGCCAAATAACCACCTCCGGCCACCTTGACAAAGCCTGAAGCCTCGCCCTCGCTACTCCGAATACCACTACTCTCAGCTCTCTCCGGAGTAATGAAGCAATTAGATGCTCCTGAGTCAAACAAAACGTGAGACTCAGATCCACCAACTAACAAGGTCCCTAAACAATTCCACAAGTGTTGAGAACCTCTAACCCTATCACAGTAAAATAACAGAAACAGACAACACCAACAATTCTACCTTAAGAATTTAAAAGTCTGAGTCAAGATTTTATCTGTGATCTGGCCTGACTGACTGGTCTGGCCCACCTCTGCCGAAGTATAAACTCTCGGCGCTCCACCCGACTGCAACGCCGAAACCTGCGCTGCTGACTGAATAGCCAACGGCTGAATCGCCGCTGCTGCTCTCTGCTGCAACTTGGGACACATTGTCTTGATATGCCCCGGCTTCCTGCAGTAGAAGCACACTGGAGTCTCTCTGGATCCCGCCCTCTTGGGGCAAGTCGCAACTCTGTGATCCAGACTCCCACAACCAAAACACCCACCGGTACTCTGGCCACTCGCAGACATCTCATCTGCTCTCCTCTTCTGGCCCTGCGCAGGCCTGCCGCCCCTGCTAAAAGCAGAACTGTAACCTCCACGCTGCTGCTGCCGCTGCTGGCCCCTAGGCTGGGTGGCAGGAACAACTGCCGCTGGAACAACTGCCGTACTCGCCGGCTCACGCAGATCCTCCTCGATGGAAGCTGCCAACTCCACTAGCTCAACTCTGGAGTGGTACATCCCACCCCTGCACTGAGTCCTGATGCTCCTCCGAAGTCCCTGAAGAAACCTCGACATCAGCTCTCTCTCACCCACCAGCTCACTCCTGGTGTGGACCACCAACCTGCAGAACTCTGCATCGTACTCCCGTACTGACCTCTCGCCCTGAGTCAGCCCCATAAACCTCACTCGCAACCTGTCACGAGCCTCCTGCGGGAAGAACTTGTAGTTGAACTCCTCGACGAAGTCAACCCAAGTCCAAGCCGCCCTCCTGGTCGTAACAGACCTCCACCACAAATGTGCATCGCCTCCAAGATAATGCACCGCAAGCTCAACCTGGAACTGCTCTGGACAACGGACCGAACTGAAGTTCCGCTCTAACCTCTGACGCCACTCGTCAGCCTGCTCCGGAGTGACACCGCCCTCAAACGTCGGCGTGCCAATCCTCTGCATCTCCCTCATCATCTCGCGATAGGGAAAATGATCATCTGCAGCACCATGCTGCCCAACAAAACCTGCAGCCCCCTGCTGCTGAACAAAACCGGCACCCGCCTGTGCCCCGGCACCTGCCTGTGCCCCGGCCGCTGGAGGTGCAACCGGAGCCTGCTGTGGAACTGCCTCTGGAAGACGTGCCAAAAGCTGCGTCAGTAGCCCCACAATCAAATCACCCTGAGCAAGAGCCGCGCCCCCACCGGGAACTGCTCCTGCCCCCGCGCCACCACCGACGCCCAAACTAGCCCCACCGGCTAACGAAACAGACTGTGTCACCGACGCAGTCTCCACACTCGGTACTGCACTCTCCGCTGAAGCCTCAGCCTCTGGCAAACCACGACCAGCACCCCGACCTCCACGACCCGCTGCTCGCCCACCGCGACCAGCTCCTCTGCCCCCACGGGCTGCACCGCGTCCACGACCACGGCCACGACCACGACCTGCGTCCATCTCTCTGCACTACCACCAAGTACAGAAAAAGAGCAAGGTCAACACACAAAAACACAAAACACAACACACAACTATCCAACTCACTTACCCGCGGAAAACTGGAAGACCGAGAGGATGAGATTAAACCACTAATTGACTAACTCACATAATCAATTAAACACATAGTCCAATCCACTCAACACTAACAGTCCTAAAACCGTATTTGCTCTGATACCAAAATGAAACAACCAAACTCTTTTTTTTTTTTTTTATAATTAGCCCAGATTAACATTCCCATAAATATTAATCCTCAACAGCTAATTCAACAACACAATGCGGAAGAAATCAAAAGAAATCAATAATATTATTAAATCCTGAATAACCATTCAACAATAACCAATAAAGAATAAAACTAAATAAACCATAACCAGTAAGCAACCTAAATCGGTTTGCTACATTATTAAAATAAAGTCTATCACCCTAAACTCATGAATTCTCAATCAGCCACATCATAAATGCCAGAATCCAAATCCTAATCTCATCATCCTCTTCTCTCGGTCTCTTTCCGCGGAAGAACATTGGTGTTACCTGCATCACATTGGAATAGAGATGCGTAAGTATTATCATAAATACTTAGTGAGTGGATCATCCTGCCTACAGGCCAATTACGTCAAACAATAGACAATACATCACAATAAACAACCAGACAGACAATGCAATAACCAATACATCAACTACCTATCAGGAAACCCACGTTTCCTGACACCCAGGTCGGTGTCGACCGACACCTGAATGGTGTCGATCGACGCCAGCCTTCTGAGTGTCGATCGACACTCAGCGAGTGTCGCTCGACACCAGCTCGACGCCCAGAAACCAAACGCGAAGAAACAGTGCGAAAATAGTAAAAACTAACACCAATCAATGGGATTCAACCCCCATAAACGCATCAAACCACACAAAAACGAAGAACAACTCATAAACAACAACATAAACTCAAAATCAAACAATCTCTAATGAATAACGGACCTACAGTCACGCACTCACCTTGAAAAGGGATTGAAAGGAAGGAAAGGAGAAGGAACAACGAAGAACAGCCACAGATTCAACCCAGAAACTCAGAAATCACCTCCAATCCTCCAAAAATCGCCTAAGAACCTTGATATCTTGAAACTTGTGCCTTTCTCGCGGCCACAGGGCTTTTAAAACACGAAATAGGGTTTCCACGCCCTAAACCAGCCCAAACCAGCCGACTTGAATCAAACCGGTCGATTTCTCAATAACCAGTGTCGATCGACACCCTTCCTTGGTGTCGGTCGACACCCATCGACATAACCGAAACCAACCTCAAATCAAACGCGCAATCGACTTAAACCGGAATCGACCCTAGTCGTTCAGAAGAATTTAACACACTTTCTTCGCGATGCTTGAACCTTAGACCGACTGCACAACAATCAAACAAGAACATGTACAGCCAACCCTCAATTCACACCTCTAAGAGCATGTGCCAACTACTCCCGAACCCCTAGCATCGTCCAACACCACTTCCAAAACAACTTCCAGGTTCACGGATGTTACAAGTGGCAAGCACACAAACACCAAGAAGCACTCTAACTACGAGACGATCATCGAGAATTGGTTTCGACGACAAGGCTGAGAAGTTAGGTCAAAATACATTACCGGATCTAAGGAGACCTATTTGCGGTCCTACACTCCAAACACAATCAAGTTAGCGTATTCAAATTATGTGTTATCGTGTTTGTCTATATATACTGTTTCTGTTTTAATGAAATGCCTCTATGTTCATGTTATATTTCTATAGGCAGGGGTAAAGAGAATATAACGCCTAATTCTTCGGGGAATGGGTTTGTTGAGACAACTACGCCTGTGTCTAACCTGAAACAACCAAGCCCCTTTTTTTTTTTTTTATTAAATCAATACTCAGCGGAAGTCTTCAAATAAATAATTAAATTATCAACTCAATTCAACGACAAATATCTCAATATCAATAACCACTAATCCAATAAACAATTCCAGAATAATAAATAAACTCTAGCAACCTAAACACCAGGTTAGCTACCAGTTCAAATAATAAAACAATAACCAATAAACCAACAAACCAATAATCCTATCATCCCCCTCTCCAGCCTCGATCCCGCGGTCACACATTCCTGTTACCTGCATCACATTACGAAAGAGATGCGTGAGTATTATCATAAATACTCAGTGAGACGGTCATTCCGCCTACAGGCCAATTACGCCAACCACTAGACAACACAACAATATCAACAATAACCATAAACAATAACCAAGCAACAGTAAACAACAGCAACAATTCTCGCACAACAGCACTAGTGTCGATCGACACCCCACCGTGTCGCTCGACACGCCCTGCTAGGTGTCGATAGACACACAAAGTGTGTCGCTCGACACCCTCCCGAAACCCAGAAACCAACAGCAACAAAACAATGCGAAACAAGTATAAAAACATCGAAATCAATGGGATTCAACCCCCATAATCGATCAATAACTCAAATAACTCAAGAACAACTCGAAATAGCAACAACACAACAAATCTCCAGTGATTCACGGACCTACGGTCTCGCACTCACCTTGAAACGGATTAGAAACAAAGGGGAAAGATGAACAGCAACCACCAAGCCTCAGATCGATCCTCCAAACTCCTAAAACTCCTAAAAATCACCTCCCAACTCTCTGGAAAAGTCTCTGCCTCGAAAAGTGTGTCAAAAAGTGACTTCCTTCGCTTAAAAACGCGACCAAGGGCTTCCTTGCCCAAACCAGCCCAAACCGAAACCAACTCAAATCAAACCGGTCGAATTTCCAATAGCCGGTGTCGAGCGACACCCTCCCTGGTGTCGGTCGACACCACTCGACCAACTCCACAAAACCGAACACAATCGATTTAAACCGGAATTCGATTCCCAAACCGGTGTCGATCGATACTAGACGTTCAGAAGGATTTAGCACACTTTCTTCGCGATGCTTGAACCTTAAACCGACTGCACAACAATCAAATAAGAACATGTACAGCCAATCCTCAATTCACACCTCTAAGAGCATGTGCAAACTACTCCCGAACCCCTAGCATCGTCCAACACCACTTCCAAAACAACTTTCTGGTTCACGGATGTTACATAACCTAACATGTACAAGATCACCTCTTTTTCCACATCATTTGGATTTTGATTTGGTGGCTGATGAGCCCGAGTCATCACTTAGTAGTTGCAAGAGAAACCTAAAAGCATCACGAAAGACTAATGGTTTTAACTCTGGATCAAAGAGTAAGTTTCAAGCACTATTTATCAATTAAATATCAGAACGATCCCCTGCTTCATACTTACTAAAAATTTATTGGTTAACTTTATTTAAGGAAAAATTACGACTACAAAGGCTGTTAGCACAACTAAACAGAGCATTCTAGACTCATGTATCCTTCTCTACATAAACTACAATTGTCTTAAAGAAAACTACCATAGATTACATATTGTTATATGTTTGTATTCTCTATCAAACAAATGCTTACTTTAACTTTCTGTCGGTTGAAGTCGGTAAGTGGTGGCGTGATGCAAACTCTATGCTTGCAGAACAGTTTTGTTTGCATCCAAAACCAAATGCATCGCATCAAGGTTCGTCTTCTTTTTATGAATCAGCCTGTTTTGTTTTTGTTTGCTTTTTAAAATATCAGTTTATAATTATGAAAATCAATTCCTGTACAATACCGAATGTTTTTTGTTAAACAGATGTGATTCATGTCCCTCACACGCAGTCAGATGTTAATAAACGATATTTACAGAAACAAGCTAGAAAGAATCGTATAAACGTCCTGAAAATTAAAAAGGCCAAAAAGCAGAAGACCATAGGTACTGTATTTTTAATATCAATATTGTTTTCTCTAACCAAAGAATGGTATGATCGATTGAGACATTGTTTTCATTTATTTTACTATTATGTAAAAAGAGAACATGAGAGATGGTCAAGTTGGTGACGATGTGGCATCAATTGCAAAGCCAGCTTCTCCACCTGGTATGTTTATATTTTATGATTTCAGTGTCTCAAATAAATTTCCATAATTAATTTTGTAATTTTTCTACAAAGGAGGCAGAGCTCCACTATGATCTTCAGCAGGATGATGAAGGATTTATTGCGCAGCCCCAAGTTGACTATGGTGCCAACGAATCTGTCTATCACAATGACGTGGAAAACACTGCAGACGAAGATAATTTAACAACGCGTACAGGGGAACCTTCCAAACAGAAAAATGGTAAATGCATCTATGTCTGTGAAATTTTTTAAAGACAAACATGTTGTCTTTTACCAACTTATGTATTCTTTAATTTCTTCTAGGATATTATGACGATAGTGACCCAATATATGAATGCGTTCATTGTACTGCACGCATGTGGTTCAATGAGAGAATTGGTAAAAACAAATCTAAGAATAAGCTGGTCTTCACTAGCTGCTGTATGCAAGGCAAAGTCAAGCTTCCGTTACTCAGACAGCCTCCTCCATTGCTCATGTATTTGTTCATCAGTGATGATGAAATCTGTAAGCATTTCAGGGAGAATATACGGGCATACAACATGATTTTCTCATTCACTTCAATCGGTGGAAAGATCGATCACTCCGTAAACCAAGGCCATGGACCCCAGATATTCCAGCTACATGGAGAGAATTATCATAGAATTGGTAGTTTGCTACCCACGACCGAGGAAAAAGCAAAGTTTCTACAACTATATATTCATGATAGAATGAATGAGGCTGCAAATCGACTGTCTGCACTAAGGTAAAGTTTACGTTTTTCTTTACCTCTCTTAAAATAATTAACAGGTTTGTCTGCTGTTTATACTAATGGATTTTTTTCGGTTACATCATTTTTTAGCAAAAATGGGAAAAACGACAATAAACTAAGGCCTGAATTAGTTGAAGCTCTGATTATGATGTTGGACAGCTGCAACCCATTTGTTGGAGCCTTTCGATCATATAGAGATAGATTCAAAGGAGAACCGCCGTCTGATGATTATCATTTGGTGCTAATCGCCAACAGAAACAGAGACGCAAGGACGCATAACATGCCTACCGCCTCCGAAGTTGCAGCTCTAATTCCCGGAGACTTCCAAGAAGGTTATCATAAACGTGATATCGTGTTGGAGACAGTTTCAGGGGAACTTCAAAGAATAAGTGAGCTAAATGCTGGTTATTTAGCTCTGCAGTACCCTTTTCTTTTTCCATATGGCGAGGATGGGTTTCAGGTTGGAATTGAAGATGGTTTTTCAGATGATAGGAAAGGAAAGTGGAAGCATATTTCTATGCGGGAGTTTTATGCTTTTAGAATTCAAGACAGACCAACAGAGTCACAAGCCATTGTTCGTTCCAAGCGTCTATACCAACAGTTTCTGGTCGACGTGTTTACCATGATCGAGGCTTGCCGACTACGTTATCTACGGACAAACCAAAAGAAACTACGTTCTGATAAGTATGTTAACGTGGTGGAAGCCCAAAACGAAGGTGTTACTGATATGTCAAAGCAAGGTAAATTAAAGGGTATTAATCCCAGCTTCTTTTACAGGGGGTCCGAGGTACATGAATAACAACTACATGGATGCGATGGCAATCTGTAAACATTTTGGCTTTCCGGATCTATTCATCACTTTTACATGCAACCCAACTTGGCCTGAGATTTCTAGATACTGCAAGAAAAGAAATCTAAATCCAGAGGACAGGGCGGATATATGTTGCAGGATATTCAAGCTCAAGCTAGATAACTTAATGAAGGACTTGACCAAAAACAATCATTTTGGTGAAACAGAAGCCGGTAATCGTTTTTATCCCTCTAATCTCTTTCATACTAATTATATATTGCATCATTTTTTTTTTTTTTTAGCTGTAGGACTTCGTGTGTAAAGAATTAATAAATTAATAATCTACACCATTGAATTCCAGAAAAGAGGTTTCCCTCATGCCCATATATTATTGTGGATGAAAGAAGGGTCGAAGTTCCCGTTTGTGGAATCTATTGATGAAGTTATTTCTGCTGAGATACCTGATAAGGATGCTGAGCCTCACTTATACGATGTTGTCAAGGATATGATGATTCACGGTCCTTGTGGAGAAATCAACAAAAATTCCCCTTGCATGGTAAATGGTAAGTGTTCTAAGGGATTTCCGAAGCCGACTTGCGAAAGAAAAACCATTGATGATCAAGGATATCCGCATTACAGAAGGAGGGAAACTAGGGTGTTCGTTGAGAAGAAAGGTTTCAAATGTGGCAATGGCTTTGTGGTACCGTACAACAAAGGTTTATATTTGAAATATCGTGCTCATATCAACGTTGAATGGTGTAACCAATCAAGATGTATCAAATACCTATTCAAGTATATCAACAAGGGACAAGATCGTGTGCTTGCAACTATTCAAAAAAAAAAAGGAAGGTGCTGAAACCGTTGCTGGAAGCAATGGCGAAGGAAATAAAGAGAAGGAAGAAGATGAGATTAAGTCCTTTTTCGATTGCAGGTATTATTATAAAGCGCAAATTATTTATAATTCACAATTAACAGTTTCTAATGCCCTTTTTTTTTTTTACTCGATATTAATTTTTTTTTTTCTCAAATATATTTGTTGGTCCTAGATATGTTTCTGCTTGCGAAGCCGCCTAGCGCATACTAGCATATCCGATACACTACCGAAGTCTTCCTGTAGAGAAACTGAATTTCCATCTGGAGGGTGAACATAATGTTATGTATCAAGATGACGACGATGTAGAAGAGATTTTAAACCGTCCCTCTGCCGAGATGTCCATGTTCCTTGCCTTTTTTGAAGCATGTAAAAGGTACCCCCAGGCAAAAGATCTCACGTATGCAGAGTTCCCAACTATGTTCGTGTTTGACCGGAAAACCGTTGAATGGAAACCAAGAAAGAAAGGTTTTGCCATTGGTAGACTAACCTACGTCCCTATATCAACCGGTGCTTTGTATTATATGCGTGTCCTTATAAACAGAAGAAGAGGACCCACAAGCTACAATGATTTGAAAACTGTTGATGGTGTTCTATATGAGTCTTTTCAGGATGCCTGTTACGCAATGGGTTTGTTAGATGACGACAAAGAGTATATTGAAGGTATAAAGGAAGCTAGCGTATGGGGATCTGGTGATTTCTTGAGGAAACTATTTGCTATTATGCTTCTTACAGAAAGTGTTACAAACGCAGTTGGTGTTTGGGATGAGACTTGGGATATACTCTCAGAAGATTTCAAGCATAGAAATAATGAGCCGGTATGATTGTTTTTTTTCTGATAAAATTTGCGTTGGAGCTCAATATTCGTTGCCTTTTTTATCTAACAATTTACTAAACGAAACGACCTTTTATTTTTCTAGGTCACCAATTATCTGACGAGCAATTGAAGAACTATGCTTTGATTGCTATCGAGAAAATCATGCGTAGTAATGGAACTTCGCTGACCAACTATGATGGAATGCCTACGCCACCTACCAACTATCACAACTCTGGAGTCAATAGATTATTATTCGATGAGCGTAAACACAACAAAACTGAATTAGCAGCACTTCATGATAATATGTTCCCTGGGCTTACCGATGAACAGAGGAGTGTATACAAAGAAATAATGGATGCTGTTTCCAGTGGTAGTGTAACATCCGTGTACCGGAAAAGTGTGTTAAAGTGGTATCGGACGACATTAGGGGTTTGGGGGTAGATTACATACGCTCTTTGAGGTGCGAATCGAGGATCGATTGTACATGTTCTTGTTTGATTGTTGTACAATTGGTTTAAGGTTCAATCATCTCGAAGAAAATGTGTAAAACGCTCCTAAATGCTTAGTGTCGATCGACACCAAGTGGTGTGTCGATCGACACCGGTTATCGGGTTTGATTTCCGGTTTAAGTCGATCGATTTGCAATTGAAGTTGGTTTGGTCGATTGGTGTCGACCGACACCAAGGGAGGGTGTCGATCGACACCGGTTATCTGGAAATCGATCGGTTTGATTTAAGTCGGCTGGTTTTGTCTGGTTTAAGGGTTTTGGAAACCCTAAGTCGCGAATAAAGTCTCTGGTCGCGAGAAAAAGTCACTTTTTGGAGTTTCTAAGTTAGAAAAGGAGGCAGAGACTTTTCAGAGGTGATTTGGGAGATTCCCGAAGTTTGGAGGCTTGATCTGAGGTTGTGGGTGGCTGTTCTATCTCCTTTCCCTCTTTTCAATCCGTTCTAAGGTGAGTGCGTGACTGTAGGTCCGTTTATCACTAGAGATTTCTTGAGTTTGGAGTTTAGAATGTTGTTCTTGAGCTGTTCTTCATATTTTCGTTGATTGATTTGTTTATGGGGGTTGAATCCCATTGATTTGTGTTTAATTGGCTGTTTTTCGCACTGTTTCGTTGCTGTTGGTGTTGTGGCGTCGGGGCAGTGTCGATCGACACCGGTTAGGTGTCGGTCGACACTGAGGAGCTCGTGTCGAGCGACACACTTGAGGTGTCGATCGACACTGAGCTAGGGCGTCGATCGACACGGTGGGGTGTCGATCGACACTGTTGTGGTTTGCGAGTTATGTTGTTGTTTATTGTGTATTGTTGTTGTTGTTGACGTATTGTCTAGTGGTTGGCGTAATTGGCCTGTAGACGGAATGACCGTCTCACTGAGTATTTATGATAATACTCACGCATCTCTTTCGTAATGTGATGCAGGTAACAGGATTGTGTGACCGCGGGATCGAGGCTGAAGAGGGGGATGATAGGGTGATTGGTTTTCATTGATTATTGATTTATTGATTCATTGTTTAAGTTGGTAGCGAACCTGGTGTTTAGGTTGCTATAGTTTATTTATGTCTCTGGAATTATGTTATTGGTTATTGGTTTATTGGTTATTGAACATTGTTGAATTGATTCGATTTATTATTTATTGATTTATTATTTAAAGACTTCCGCTGAGTAATGATTTAATAAAAAAAAAAAAAAGCTTGGTTGTTTCATTTTGGTATCAGAGCGTATACGGTTTTAGGACTGTTAGATTGGGTGAATTGAGACTATGTGGTTAAATTGATTATTGTGGTTAGTCAGTTTAGTAGTCTTGTATTATCCCCTTCGGCCTTCGAGAGATTCCGCGGTAAGTGTGTTTTTGGTTTTGTTTTGAGTTGGTCTAGTTGCTTATCTTCTGTGCTTTGGTAGTGCAGCAAGATGGACGCAGGTGCTAGAGGTCGTGGTGCGAGAGGGCGCGGTAGAGCCCGTGGGGGCAGAGCAGTTGGCCGTGGTGGTCGAGCTGCGGGCCGTGGAGGTCGGGGTCATGGGCGTGGTTTACCAGAGGCTTCAGCGGAGAGTGCAGTGCCTAGTGTGGCGGCGGCGTCAGTGACACAGTCAGTGGCGGGTGATGCCAGTTTGGGTGCCGGTGGTGGCGCAGGAGCTGGAGCGGTTCCCGGTGGGGGCGCTGCTTTAGCTCAGGGTGACTTGATAGTAGGGCTACTGACGCAGCTTTTGGCACGTCTTCCGCAGGCGGTTCCACAGCAGGCTCCGGGTGCACCTCCAGTGGCCGGAGCACAGGTGGGTGCTGGTTTTGTGGGGCAGCAGGGGGCTGCGGGTTTTGTTGGGCAGCATGGCGCTGCGGGTTTTGGGCATCCGTCATATCTAGAGATGATGAGAGAGATGCAGAGGATTGGGACACCGTTCTTTGAGGGCGGGAGTGAGCCCGAGCAGGCCGATGAGTGGCGGCAGAGACTGGAGCGGAACTTTGGTTCTGTCAGGTGTCCAGAGGAGTATCGGGTTGAGCTAGCGGTGCATTACCTTAGTGGAGATGCGCATTTGTGGTGGAGATCTATTGTGACTCGGAGGGCTATGTGGACTTGGGGCGAATTCCTAGCAGAGTTCAACGCCAAGTATTTCCCTCAGGAGGCTCGAGATAGATTCCAGATGAGGTTCGTGGCATTGACTCAGGGTGAGCGGTCAGTGCGGGAGTATGATGCGGAGTTCGGCAGACTCGTAGTGCATACGGGTTTTGGTTTTGAGGGCGAGCGGGCCTTGATGATGAGGTTTCTACAGGGTCTTCGGTCGAGTATCCGGACTCAGTGCAGAGGTGGTATGTACACCACGAGAGCGGAGTTAGTGGAGCTGGCGGCTTCCATTGAGGAGGACCTTCGTGAGCAGGTTGGTCCGGTAGCGGTGCCATCTGCAGTTGCTCCTGCTACCCGGCAGAGGGGCCAGCAGCAGCAGCAGCGCGAGAGAGTTGAGTCTGGTTCTGGCAAGGGCGACAAGCCCGCGCAGGGTCAGAAGAGGAGGGCCGACGAGGTGTCTGTTAGTGGCTTGAGCAGCAATGGTGGTTGCTATGGTTGCGGGAGCATGGAGCATCGAGTTGCCAGTTGCCCCAAGAGGGCGGCTTCCAGAGAGTCTACGGTGTGTTTCCACTGTAGAGAGCCAGGGCATATCAGGCCGATGTGTCCCCAGTTGCGGCAGATGTCAGTGGCGGCAGTTCAGCCTTTGGCGATTCAGTCAGCGGATCAGATCGCAGCGTTGCAGCAGTCAGATCAGACAGGAAGAGTGGCGCGTGTGTACACATCGACGACAGAGTCGGGCCAGACGAGTCGTTCAGGCCATATCACAGGTAGAATCTCTTTCTCATACTTTGTAATTTCTTAGCGGTAGAATTTTAGTGTCTTTGTTGGTATCCTTTTTTCTTCCGGCGTTAGAGTTTAGGAATCTTTTGCACAATTGGTGGAATTGGGTAAGGCCGTTGTTAGTGGGCGGTGTGGAGTTCAGAGGTGGCTGACTCGGGAATATTAAATGTTTCCTTACTCCGGAGCGTGCCAAGTGTATCGGCATCCGGAACAGCGTCGTTGAACTTTTGGGTTTGGCCAAGGTGGTCGGTGGAGGAATTTCGGCTACGTATGTGTTAGAGCGGTTAGTGGCATGGAGTTGTGTAGGCGGAGAGTCGTTTTACCTAAGAGTGGTTTGTGAGGCTTTGCATGGGAGGCCATGCAGGATGCCTGTATGCTGGACCCAAGTGGGGGAGCGCAGCATTGGTGGAGTTACTTTCGTTCGGGAAACGACAGAGGAGGTTCGTGTTTGAGAAGTTACGCCGTTAGGCGAAAAAGAGAGTTCGAGATTAAGGTGGGGAGATAGTGGGTATCTCCAGTTGGTTTGTGGTTTTAGCTTTGGTTTGAGGGGTTTGGCATTGTGGTTATGTATTTTCGTGGGTGGTACGAGGTGCATTTTTGAATTATATGAGATGGAGTTGCCTCATATTTGGGTTGTGTTTCGGATGTTACATGGATGTGTTATACGCGTTTCAGATTATTACTCGATACGTTCCTAGAGACGGTGGGTCTTTAGAAGAGACGGGTGGGTCTTGGCTAGAGACGGGTGGGTCTCTGGAAGAGATGGGTGGATCTCTTGTGGGCTTATATGTGAGGGTCGCTACCTCAGTATAAGTTGTTTTGTGGTTACTATTGTGACGGGTGGGTCACAATGGTTTTGTGGTTACTATCGTGACGGGTGGGTCACGATGGTTTTGTGGTTACTATTGTGACGGGTGGGTCACAATAGGGGTATCGGGAGATGGGTGGATCTCCCGAGGAGACGGGTGGGTCTCATGTGTTGTTTTTAGAGTTGTGGTGTTGTGTTGAGGAGTAATAATGTCTGGGAACGTGTGTATAACATAGGATTGGACGTTAATCTATGAGGTTATTGGAAGATCTCTAGTGTTGGGCCATGTGGGCCGGGTTTTTGCCGTCTGTGGTAGACGTGTTGTGTTGGGATTCGAGGACGAATCCAGTTTAGTGGGGGAGAATTGTAACATCCGTGTACCGGAAAAGTGTGTTAAAGTGGTATCGGACGACATTAGGGGTTTGGGGGTAGATTACATACGCTCTTTGAGGTGCGAATCGAGGATCGATTGTACATGTTCTTGTTTGATTGTTGTACAATTGGTTTAAGGTTCAATCATCTCGAAGAAAATGTGTAAAACGCTCCTAAATGCTTAGTGTCGATCGACACCAAGTGGTGTGTCGATCGACACCGGTTATCGGGTTTGATTTCCGGTTTAAGTCGATCGATTTGCAATTGAAGTTGGTTTGGTCGATTGGTGTCGACCGACACCAAGGGAGGGTGTCGATCGACACCGGTTATCTGGAAATCGATCGGTTTGATTTAAGTCGGCTGGTTTTGTCTGGTTTAAGGGTTTTGGAAACCCTAAGTCGCGAATAAAGTCTCTGGTCGCGAGAAAAAGTCACTTTTTGGAGTTTCTAAGTTAGAAAAGGAGGCAGAGACTTTTCAGAGGTGATTTGGGAGATTCCCGAAGTTTGGAGGCTTGATCTGAGGTTGTGGGTGGCTGTTCTATCTCCTTTCCCTCTTTTCAATCCGTTCTAAGGTGAGTGCGTGACTGTAGGTCCGTTTATCACTAGAGATTTCTTGAGTTTGGAGTTTAGAATGTTGTTCTTGAGCTGTTCTTCATATTTTCGTTGATTGATTTGTTTATGGGGGTTGAATCCCATTGATTTGTGTTTAATTGGCTGTTTTTCGCACTGTTTCGTTGCTGTTGGTGTTGTGGCGTCGGGGCAGTGTCGATCGACACCGGTTAGGTGTCGGTCGACACTGAGGAGCTCGTGTCGAGCGACACACTTGAGGTGTCGATCGACACTGAGCTAGGGCGTCGATCGACACGGTGGGGTGTCGATCGACACTGTTGTGGTTTGCGAGTTATGTTGTTGTTTATTGTGTATTGTTGTTGTTGTTGACGTATTGTCTAGTGGTTGGCGTAATTGGCCTGTAGACGGAATGACCGTCTCACTGAGTATTTATGATAATACTCACGCATCTCTTTCGTAATGTGATGCAGGTAACAGGATTGTGTGACCGCGGGATCGAGGCTGAAGAGGGGGATGATAGGGTGATTGGTTTTCATTGATTATTGATTTATTGATTCATTGTTTAAGTTGGTAGCGAACCTGGTGTTTAGGTTGCTATAGTTTATTTATGTCTCTGGAATTATGTTATTGGTTATTGGTTTATTGGTTATTGAACATTGTTGAATTGATTCGATTTATTATTTATTGATTTATTATTTAAAGACTTCCGCTGAGTAATGATTTAATAAAAAAAAAAAAAAGCTTGGTTGTTTCATTTAGATCAATTGGTGGTAGCTTCCATGTGGGAAGGCTACTTAAAGGGTGAGGTAGGGAGTTCGAACCTCACCAACAACCTAGGTTGGTATAGTGGCTGTGGGCCTTATACACCAGAGGGGTTGGGGTGTATTGGGCTGCAGCCCATAACAGTGCCGGATGGCCCATGAGTGGGAGCCCTTGAGTGGTGAGCCCGGACTGTTACAAAAAAGTGCACTTTTTTGTAACAGTCCGTCTCCGGGCCCACCGCCCACGGCACTGCCAGCGCTGCAGCACTATACACCCCAACCCCTCTGGTGTACACGGCCACAGCCAGCTGTACCAACCTAGGTTGTTGGTGAGGTTCGAACTCCCTACCTCACCCTTTAAGTAGCCTTCCCACATGGAAGCTACCACCAATTGATCTGCAGGTCAATTGGTGGTAGCTTCCATGTGGGAAGGCTACTTAAAGGGTGAGGTAGGGAGTTCGAACCTCACCAACAACCTAGGTTGGTACAGCTGGCTGTGGCCGTGTACACCAGAGGGGTTGGGGTGTATAGTGCTGCAGCGCTGGCAGTGCCGTGGGCGGTGGGCCCGGAGACGGACTGTTACAGGTAGAGGAGGTACTTTCTTTGTATATGGGTTTGGCGGAACCGGTAAAACTCATATTTGGAAGATTCTTTCGGCCGCAATTCGTTCTAAAGGTGAGATTGTCCTCAATGTGGCATCTAGCGGAATTGTAGCATTGCTCTTACCTGGTGGAAGAACAGCTCATTCAAGGTTTGGAATCCCTTTAAATCCTGACGAATTTACTATGTGCAACATTCATCCAGGAACTGATTTAGCAGAATTAGTTTCTGAATCATCTCTTATCATATGGGATGAAGCACCTATGATGAGTAGGCATTGTTTTGAAAGCCTGGATCGTAGTATGCGTGATATTATTGTTGGAGGACGGGACAAACCTTTTGGCGGCAAGGTCATTGTATTTGGTGGTGATTTTCGTCAGATTCTACCGGTCATCACCGGAGGTGGTAGAGAGGAAATACTATTGGCTGCTCTGAATTCTTCTTATATATGGGAAAACTGCAAAGTCTTGAGATTAACGAAGAATATGAGATTATTGGCTGATCAGGACGAGACTCTGGCTAGAGAAATCAAAGACTTCTTAGAGTGGATTCTGAAAATAGGCGATGGCAAGGTTAACAATCCTAACACCGGTGAAGTTATGTATGATAGATATTCCAAAGGAACTACTAATAACGAGCTTCACTGATCCGGTCGAGGCTATTGTTGACTCTGTTTATGGATCTGGTTTTGGTCAATCTTGCGATAGTAATTTCTTTCAGGAGAGAGCTATATTATGTCCTACCAATGACGATGTCAACGAAGTAAACGACTACATGCTATCCCTACTGACAGGTAACTACTATATCTTTTTAAAAATACACATACGAGTCTGTTTTTAGTTACTTACGAGAAGTTTCTTTCGTTTAGCTGTCCGATGTGGTCACTAAATATCATATATATGTTTTAGGTGAGGAGAGGGTTTACTTGAGCTCTGATAGTATTGATCCATCAGACACCTCGAACAGAGATAGCTCGGTATACACGGCAGATTTCTTAAACAATCTAAAAATGTATGGTTTGCCGCATCATGTTCTCAGATTAAGAGTTGGGGCACCCGTTATGTTGTTAAGGAATATAGATCCTAAAGGAGGTTTGTGTAATGGAACCAGGCTTCAGGTTACGCAGCTAGCGGACCATGTTATTGAGGCGATCATCCTAACAGGGGACTTCAATGGAATTAAAGTTTGCATCTCTGTGTTTCCCCTCCGGAAGGAAAGTATCCTTTCAGAATGCGTCGCCGTCAGTTTCCAGTGGCAGTAGCCTTTGCAATGACGATCAATAAGAGTCAAGGACAAACACTATCGAGTGTTGGTCTGTATTTGCCTAAACTGGTCTTCTCTCATGGCCAGCTTTATGTTGCTTTGTCTAGAGTAAAGTCAAAATCAGGATTAAAGGTTCTTATTATAGACAAGGACGGCAATCCGCACAACCAGACAATGAACGTTGTTTTCAAAGAAGTTTTCCAGAATATTGACAACCATCCGTAAAGAGTAGTAAAGGTATTTGATGTTTCCTTAATTTTTGGTCCCAAAGTTTCTCTACTTCCATTTGCGATTCACTTAACCGAATAGTTGTTCCTTGGCATTTGCAGCGGCTACGAAGAGAAAGCTTCATATTAGTAGAGACGATCACTGAAAGGAGTCCTACGATTTATATTTCTTTAATAATGCATCTTTGATACACTTCAGTTTTATATGTTGTACTTTTTAACTCCAGTGTCATTCGAAATACCAATTTTTATTATGATAGCAGAAATCTACTTTATTAGAGTATATAGTCTGGGCAAATTATCTACTCCAGAGTTGCTCTGTTCATTAAGTTTCAATAAACAGAGAGAGACGATGTGTATATCTGCTGGTTTTATTTACTAAACTTGACTCCAAAGACAAATATAATATTAACTCGAGAGTAATGAGCCGTGATGAACACGTAGCGCAGAACTCTTAACTACTCTATATGCGTTGTGTTTTCGTGAACATTTATGTTCTTGATACGAATCGATCTATCCTACATTTGATCATTATTTACTTTGCATTGTATGTCTACATACGATATATACTTCCATATTACTTAGTAAACAGATATTTGAATTAGGCTATTAACTTTTGCTTTCCAAAGAACGATTGTAATATATTTATGTCCATTCCCGTAATATATTTACAATATTCTCTGTAATTCTGAAGCTTCTTTTCACGTTTATATATATGGGAAAAATGTCAAAATAATCCTGAACTTTTAAATTTAGGCCAAATAAATCACGAACTCTCTCTTTAAAATATTAAATCCCTACTTTCTTTGACTTTTTATTTTAATCATAAACTTTGTTTGACTAAGCCAAAAGAGGCATGCTGTTAAGTGGTCTAACAGAGCTTATTTAACCCTGTTAAAATTCAAACTAAAAGACGTTCAATTGAAACGACGTCGTTTCACTTTCACCTTAAATTCTCAAATTGGACCAAACATACCAAGTAAACCAAATAAACCAAGCAAACCAAAGTTAAATATTTTTTTTAAGCAAACCAAATACATAGTCAAAGCAAACCAAATAATTTAATACGATTAAGTAATTTGAAGCAAAATACGTTTTTTCATACATCCAAATGAAAAGTAACACAAATCAAAATGAAAATTTCATGCTCAGACTTAGTTTAAACAATCAAACCATGCTCTCCAGCCTTATAATCCTTCTTCTTGTCTCTGCGATCCTTCTCCTTGTGAAACACCTTGACTTTGTAGTCTTGGTCCCTGTTTTTGTGATCCGACTATTTCTGTCAATCCTTCCTGCTTGAGATGTATTAACATTCAAACCATGAATATGTTATACTTTAGTGTTTAATGTTAATTGAATGCATTAAATAAACAAGTTTTGACACAAACCTGATATTTTCTTGGCCGGCCCCTTGATCTTTTTGGTTGACTCTCCACACTCGGTTTTGTACAAGAAACCTTATTGTGCCCTTCTTCCTTACAATTTGAACATGTTATGACTCTCAACAAACGTGTTAACTTGGTATTATTTGAGGAAGAAATTTCATATTTTCCTTTCTTCCTAGCATAGTCACTTGGTCTTCCAGGGTTGCCTTTTCTCCATGGTGGTGGCAGAACAGGTAACCTATTCAATCTAGGCCACAACTGCATGCCTTGGACAGGCGCAATACCATCCTTGTATGTTTTCCGCCACATTATTGTTGTGTAATACTCATGAACATAATCTTGAACCTTCTCTTTTTTTCCTATGATAATAACACATGCAGCATGAACACAAGGTATACCAACCATCTGCCACTTCCTACAACCACATGTGTGCTCATTCATATCCACACGATAATTAGTACGATTCAGCTCAACCTCATATAAGTTATTTCTTGCCATGTATATGGTGCAATGCTGCGACCCCTTTATCATCTTTTCTATCTCAGCATGTGCTCTCTTCGTGAATCTTGTCTTCAATCTCTCAGCAATAATAGACCTCTTTGCATTACGCACCATACACTGTCTCCTAATATCCTCTAACAAATCCAACAAAGGTTTTTTCCTTGCTTGGCGAATGGTTCTATTAAAAGACTCATTGAGATTGTTCAGGTTATCATCACAGTACGAACCTATCTTAAAAAACGCTCTAGACCATGATGGAGGATTCGTTTTATGCAGAGAAGCAAGAGCATTAGGATTGTACCTTCTCAACTCTTCCAAATTATCAGCATATTCTCCCATTGTGTAGCTGCGTGCTATCTTCCAAAACATGCGCTCTAGTTCCTTGTCATGGCTATCTCTTTTCCAGTTATCTAGAATGTGTCTAGCACATTGTCGATGTTCAGCTTGTGGAAGTAAATTGTGGACAGCTTTGACTAAACCCTGCAAAAGAATACTAACTTTCAGTTTATACAAAATAGAGAAAGAGAGAAGTGACAGAATAAGAGAAAGAGAGAAAGAAAGTTGTGGTACTAACCTTTTGTTTATCTGATATGACTGCTACGTTTCTTCCATCACCAAGGCCTAAATTTTTAGAGAGATGACTAACAAACCAGTCCCAATTAGTATCATTCTCTATCTCAACTACTGCCCAAGCAATAGGGACTATCCTATTATCTCCATCTCTTCCAACTGCAGCTAATAGATGGCCCTTTATATCCCATTTCAGAAAAGCTCCATCTAATCCTAGGATTGGTCTACATGTCTCTTTCCAAGCAATAACTTGTGAATTAAAACAAACATACAAACATAAAACCTCTGCTTGCTGCCAATAGTTGCCCCTGGAATAGTCTCTATCTCAAACGTAGACTCTTTGTTACTTTGGAAAATCTCAGCTTGGTAGTCCCAAATTCGTGAAAAATGGGCTTCATGACTAGCTTTCTTTTCTTTAATCAGTTTTGACTTCGCCTTGGCACATTGGTCATCAGTTACCACCAGATTGTATTCTCTCTTCATCTCAGCAGCCATTTCTTCTTTAGTGATTTTTGGATTGATTCTCAACCTTTCTGAATATAACCATGCAATTGTACCTCGCTTCAACATCTTAGAGTAACCTGATCTAACACATATATGTTCATTCACGTACACCTTTATCTGCATCTTATGTTTTCTCTTTTCATACGAGCACTAAACTCTCCACTGGCAATTGACATCAGTATCAGAACACTTTGCACCAATCTTCATAGCTTGTGATCTGTAAAGCTTAACATCATATCTGGTTTTAAGAGAATATCTTAAAACTGCAAGCTTGAAATCCTCCGGTGAATCATAAGTTTTGCCCAATGCTAGCAGCTCATTGGGATCTTCGGTCTCTCTACGCGCTGTCTCTTCTTCGTCGTCATCGTCTTCTTCTGATGACAAAGGATCGGGAATCCTATCATCATTCCAAATATCATCTCCGCTGTCTGCATCACTTCCAACTTCTTCATCCCTCGCTGCCTCTCCGAAGTGTGCAACTAAGTCTTGGCAACCTACTTCTTCGACTCCTAAATGGTTCCCATTGTTCTTATTGTCTTCTTTATCTGCAGCTTCGTTTCCAATTGCATCACAGTCATCATCACCAACGACTTCACAGTCATCTCCACTTACAACCTCACGTTCATGTTCTTCATCTTCGGCTGTAACTCGTTTACGCTTTGAAATTTTTTCTTTTTTTCCTTTCTTAGGCGGCATAAGGGGATTTGGTTGAGAGAGAAATTTAGCTCTAGAAATCAAGAGAAAGTAATCGAGAGAGATAAGAGGCGAAAGACGAAGGGGATTTGGTTGAGAGAAATCAAGAGAAAGCAATTAATAGAGAGGTGCAAAATCTCTTTGTAGGGTTCGTAAAATTGATTTGGGAATTTTGCTCAGCCTCAGAGAAATCAATAGAGAGACCAGTAGATAAAGAGAGCAATAAGAATTAAGAAAAATCGATTTAGGTTTTTTGATTGTTTCAGTTCACGTTAAGATTGAGAACTAACGGTGTTTAAGGCCACTTAACGTTAGGCCTCTTTTGGCTTAGTCAAACAAAGTTTATGATTAAAATAAAAAGTCAAAGAAAGTAGGGATTTAATATTTTAAAGAGAGAGTTCGTGATTTATTTGGCCTAAATTTAAAAGTTCAGGATTATTTTGACATTTTTCCCTTATATATATGTACTACTTCTACAGCTATTTATGTAATAGAGAATTTAGACCATGGATACTACAACTCTATCGTCTGTGTCTCCATGGAAAAGTGGACAAGTAATAAGAGTAAAGATCTTACGCGCATGGAAACAATATTTTTCCAAATCTGATCACACGTACGAAGTTCTCTTGATGGATTCAGAAGTAAGTAATTGAGTAGATTCATTTTAAAATTTATGACTAGCTATTAGTGATGTGGAGCCTTAACATCTTAACTTCATTAGAAACGTCATTTAGTTTCGAAGCATATAACTTTGATTACTAATCAAATACCTAACCTATCTTTCTATTTCAGGGTTCAAAGATACAAGCCACTATCAAAAGGCCTCTCTATATCAGATTCGAGAAAACTTTTTGCGAAGGAGATTGGATCGAAATTTCCAATTTCAAAGTCACTCCTGCATTTGGCATAACAAGAAACACCAATAACAAATTTCATATCATGTTCACCGATGAGACATTAGTTACTAAATGTCCTGTCTTAACAGAGTCGGAGTTCTACTCTTTCAAGCGCTATTGTAATCATCTTTTCATTTTTTAAATCCTGTGAGTAGATGGAAGAAGGGAAGTGCGAAACACTCATGGATGCTCTGAAATCATATTTGATTCTGCTATTCGTGAAATAAAATTCTTTGAGTTTTGGTAACAGCTAAAATTTTAAATATACTTTAGCTACTTTAACCAATGTCATTCTTTTGAAAACGTTTTTTTTTTCTTTCAGGATTAAACTCAGGTTTGGACCCTATACAAGGTTTTAAAGAAGCTCATTAAGAACACCAATATTGCTCTCTATATTAATGGCTCGACTTCTATATTACTTTCACTTTTCGATTATTTTGCTACATTTGTTTCAGTTTTAAGCTCAGTCATTCTTTCAAGAATCTAATGCGGTACGTTGTCATTATTATTTTCTTATTCCCATTAGATAAACAATTATTTTTGTTTATGGTCATTAATAATTTTAAAAAATTGTTTTTTCGTTTGCTATAACCTCGTTTAAATAGTAAAAGAAAAGTTAAAAAAAATACTGATAATAAACATCACGTGAATAAAATATACCTAATGTTATTTCACGGAAGAAAAATGTATTAAGATAATAAGAGATTAATCTAAAGTTCACAATACACCCGCGCATTAGGCGCGGGCAATCATCTAGTATTAGTAAAGTAGAAAGAATGAAACCATTTACTCAAAACGAGTAAGGCAGACATCATATCCGAAACAGAAGCACCAACAGCAAAAAGCTATATTAGTAATTAGTAAGAGTATGAGTATTGCACGGTTCCACAAGAAGCTCTTAAACAATTTTATCAATAAAAAAAAAAATTCCAAAAAAAAAATTAAAAATTAATAAATCAGATGACGACATATTCAATTTAAAACTGCATATTCAATAAAAGTGAACAGACTATAACTGCATATTCAATAAAAGTGAACAGACTATATTCTTACAAAATGATTGTGAAGAAATTAAATTATGGCTTTAGAAAGTTATAGAAAAAAAATTTAATTATATTCATTTTTGTTTAATTCAAATAGCAATAAAACCTCTTTCTAGAGGGTATTGAAATTTGAAGACTCCTTACTAGGAGCCGTTCAAACAAATTTATGTAACGAAGCTGTATATTTTAATTATGCTCCAAACTTTCAATAAGTTTACATGATCGAACTATATTTAATACATTAGTTTTAAATGTACACTTACCTGAAATTAAATTGCTATTTGAATTAAGGTTAGAGGTTTAAAGTGTGTCCGCTTTGAGTAAGGTGTGAGTGAAATGTGTTGAATCTTCGCCTGATCTCTCTCTCTCCCAGTATATATAATCTCTCGCTGGAAATTTTTTCACCAATCTTCCCGTTTCTCTCGAAAACCTTTGCATTGCTCCGTTCCCAGCAATGTCATGGTTCAGAACTCAGAAGAACCCAACTCGTCTGATCATTCTGTATTTCGGGAACTTCGAGACGGTTCCTTACACAAAGAGGACGCATTTCGTTCTCTTGTCGAAATCCCCAATTTGAGCAGATGAAGAAAACTTACAAAGGGAAAATCCTCCCTGCGAATCACCCTGAGAGCATTAGAGTTGGATTGATAACTAAAGAGGTGATCGATGCGTTGCAGAGAGGTTTGAGCCACGAGCGTGCGTGGAGTGAGTTAGGTTATGCTTCAATGGCTCTTAGTGGGGATGGTGGTGATGGAGAGACGATGAGTGGAATGAAATGGGAAGAAAGATACGCAGGCAGCGAGATCTCACCTCGAGGGGATAAACTGGGAGGTGCTTGTGGTTAACGAGCCTATGGTCAACGCCTTTTGCTTCCCCGCTGGCAAGATTGTGGTCTTCACTGGGTTGCTTAATCATTTCTAGTCTGATGCTGAAGTTGCTACTGTCATTGGTCATGAGGTACCAAAAAAAATTTTCAATAAGAAAAGTGACGGTTTGATAGTTTTCATTTGGAACCAAAGCAGAGTTTTTTTTCTGATTGTTTTGTTTTTGGGATTAGCTTGGTCATTCGGTGGCACGACATGCAGCTGAAGTAATAACAAAGAACTTATGGCTTGCTATACTTAAGCTGATGCTTTTTCAGTTTATCATGCCAGATCTTGGGAACACCATGTGCGCTTATTTCTTGAGGCTTCCCTTATCCAGAAAGTACGTCTTCTTCCTCTCTTTCCTATCACCATTTTTTTTCTTTTGCTTTTAGCACAATAAGCTCTTCTGTTTTTAAGGTCCATTTTAGGTCCTTTTTGTCAAAATCTTTTGCAAATGTTCAGGAACAAAAGTTCGTAGATTTTGATATTTGTATAGTATTCACCTAGTGAACCATTAGAACCATTGTATATGCTCTTAGGCATGGTAGGAAAAGTGAACAAGAAAGGTCTGCGGGTTCATTTCTCACATTCTTTCTTCAATTATCTGAAGCGAAGAAGAAAATGAGAGTTTGTGTGGAAGAAAAACAAGTTGTGATGCATACTTGTGTGCGTGTGTGTTAACATGACAGGATGGAGATAGAAGCGGATTACATCGGTTTGCTATTGCTTGCATCAGTGGGAATACGACCCAAGAATAGCTCCCAAAGTGTATGAGAAGCTGGGAAAGCTTGGAGGAGAGAAGGTGATGGAAGAATATTTATCGACGCATCCCTCGGGAAAGAAGAGATCACAGCTTTTGGCTCAAGCCAATGTGATGGAAGAAGCACTAATGATCTACAGAGAAGTCCAATCAGGTCATCGTGGCATTGAAGGCTTTCTTTAGCCCCTCCTTTCTCATTCATCTTGTTCGTCTCAGTCTGTACATAATTAACTCTCCACATTCCTTCTTTTATGTACCCTTTCAAAGAAGAAGAAGAATCAGTTTATCTATATTCCAGACCCATCATTGATATTGTAATGTTTTTGATCAAATTGTTATTTATAGAATTACATTATGGTTTTAAAATAAATGTAAATTTGACAATAATATGAGAAATCTACAGTATAAAAAGTTGTATTGTTGAATTGAAGAAGCCGGTTGCCTAGTGTAATGGGATCTTCTTTTCTATACCACTAGACGATCTCCCGGGCGTAGATTTTTACAAATTTGTTTACAATTCTAACCTGAAGAAGATGATATCATATATAAAGTTCTATTATCATTGATATAAAGTGTAACTTGATCTCTTTAGCTTTCCAAAAAAAAAAAAAAAAACTTGATCTCGTTAACCGAAAAATTTAACTTGTTTTAAATTCATGTGTAATATTCAATGGTTGAAGTTGGATCATATATTACTCTAGTCTAAAATTTGATGAGACCATTTTTTTTAGGTCAAAATTTGATGATATCATAAGGTCAATTTCTTTGCCTTAAAAACAAAACATAATTCTTGTCATTATGTTGCCCTTATCTCCATCTTTATATTTTCGTATCACAGAATTACTAACAATCCGACTTTGTTTCAACCAGATTTACCATTTTGCGGAAAAAGTATACAAAAAACAACAAAAGACTATTCAAAACTTCTAAGTGTTTTGCTTCGGATGATTATTCTCAATGGATGCCTTGGGGTAAACAATTAATTTTAAAGCGTTTATTGCCTTATTGGTAAACTAGGTACGGGCCCGCCGCTTGCAGCGCGGGCTATGAGGTTGATTATAAAATTTCGGCTTCATAATAATATGTTTATTTTATAGAATTAAGCATCTTAATAAATATACCGAAATGAAATCAAGACATTTTAGAAACATACTCTAATGATTAGAGTATCGAGATTTATACAACATTTGATTTGACTGACTCCTCGACTGAACCATCACTATCATGAAAACTGCAAAAAAAAATATATGATTTGAGTTTTATTAGTTACCAAGATATGGATTTCAAATTTATCACTGAAAATGTTAGTGAGAAGAGCTTTGTTACTTACTATTCGTAACTGAAGTCAAAGACATCCTGGTAAGGTCCATTAAACTCAAATCTAGAGATACCCCCAGCATCCTTAATCTTTATCTCGTTTGTTCCTAGTTGGGGTAAAATTAGTTAGTGCTTAGTGACGTAGATAATACATGAAATATTTTTAACTGTCTATGGTGTAGTTACAAACTGAGTAAGATAAACCGAACATACTTGGATCCATGTAAACCATCCAGTCACTCATTGTGATGATTGTTTCTGTATCACCGTGCCTCCACCATTTATCATATAGCTGGAATGCCAATACTCCATAAGCTTTGCATTCCAAAATGTCACCACTAAAACAGAGTAAAACTTTTGAGACATGTTAAACGGAGTACATTCAACCAAAGCTACATTACCAATAAGTTTTTAAAAGTATTTTAAAAATAATTCAGAACACTTACCCCAAATTCTTGATCAGGAATGTCACTTTATTAGTTTTCTTGTTATTTGCAAGTGTAAAGTTCTGGTCTCTCGCAACTTTTAGTCCACCAACGTTATCTAGATAGCCTATAAGGTCTAATACGCAATAAAGTCATTGTTAAAGTCAAACAGTGAGTCCCAATACAAACATACATATATCTATACTATTAAAAATTGTACTATGCAAATTAAAAACTTCTGTTTTTTTGACATACCAATTGGATAATGGGAGCTGTACACTCCATTCTTTATATCTATGTAGTCCTTGAAGTTCATATAGTGATCCTGATGAACACCACCTAAATTATGCACCTCTGTATTTTCCGTGAAGATAATACAATGATCATTCACAGCGAAGCGAAAATCAGTCGATGCCAACTCGACGATGAAGCCAGTGAAGATTTTCCAGTGGTCCTCGTGCACATCAAAATTGAACCTATCATAGAGTCCAAACTCTGGGCTGAATTTAGCAGGTATTTTTCCACCCTTTACATACACGCAAATTAGATTATTAGGAGTATATATAAAACATAGTTCCTTATTTCAGATTATACTACATTTGCCAAAAAAATTATTCATCTACATGAACCCATTGTTAAGGATAAAGAATGAACTTATATACAAATTCATCTACTAACAGAAAACGCAATATGTCGCCACCTCCGTCTATCATCTCGCTCCACTTTTTCAACACCTTAACCCTTATTGACCAGTCATTCCTCTGAGGAGAAAGCTCCGAGATTCTAGACCTATTTGCCATCTTTGAAGATAATTTGTGATCCTATTTTAAGTCTAAAAATGGAGAGTTTACCGTATTTATAGGGAGAGATTTAGGTTATAGTGAATTCCTTCTCCTGAATCATCCGTCCTTCTAAAAACTTGATTTTGAAATTAAAATGACATTGATAGTTTTTTGACCGTTTTGAAATTAAGATTTAATTCAATAAATACACAACTCAATTTCCAATGAAGTTTTAGAAGAGACTTTTGCGTGTGTCAATAGAAGAAGTTACAGCCTCTCTTCTGTTCATAGATATGACATCACTTGGCATCTATTAAAGAAATAATTATACGAAATTATAGCTACCAATTAGTATAAGACACCATGATGTTAGAGCATGGGCATTGCACATCCCCTTCACAAGCTCTTAAGAATTTTTTAACAATAAAAATATTAATTTTTTAAGTTTAGAGTTTAGTTAAAGATTCTTTACATTGCACAGCTCCATTTGGGGTTCTTTAAACAACACAAACATCATGAGAATCAACAATACGACATTGGTTGCTAGCACTATCTTTCTTACTCCACTTGCAGGTTCTTCAAATATTAACCTCTTCATCAACTCAACATAAAGTAAACAGTAAATGAGAAATACTTTTTCCCCCATATAGTGTTCCAATTGCAATGAATAGAGAATGATAAAGAGAAGAGAGAGGTAACAGCTTTGCAATCAATATGGTTTTTTGACAAAACTGTACACATGAATTCCATTGAATCTGTCACAGGTTGATAATCAAACATAAAAGCCAAAAGCTATGATTACTAAACCATTGATTATGAGATACAAATAAAATTTTGTGATGTCTTTCGGATCAACGAAAACACACTAACAAAATCAGCACTTCTTCTGCTGTAACTATTGCCTTTATCACTAATGATCTATCATCAACATTTGTTCACTAATGAACAAAACACAAATCAAGCTGAGCAATGTGTAATTCAATTCAATACCAATCAGATGGAAAAAAAGATTGAGAATTTGGAAAAAAGAACGTACTTGGAGCGAAGCATAACTCATACCCTTCAAGACCACTTTCTGTTTATCATCTCTCGCCACAGAACCTTAGAGAGAATCGATAAGTATACCCAAATTCAGAATCGAAACAGTCCTTTAAGTAAAAGTAATCGATCACCTGTAGTTGATGAGAACTCGTCGAGCGAAGAAAGATAAGCTGCAGAGGAAGAGGAAGAGTAAGAGAAGCAGGAGACGAGGCTTTTGGATTCGAGGGTAATGTTAGGGTTCCGGGGAAATCGCCGTCGAAGAAAGTAGCGACTGTGTGACGACGGCGGAATTCGTGAGAGTGATGGTTCGAAGACGCGGCGTCGAAGAGACGGCGATGGTACCAACCGATTTCTCGCGGCGATGGGAGATCAAAGAGAGGTCGGAAGATGAGGAAGAAAATGGAACGGAGATCGAACAAAAATTTCTCCCAGCTAACACGTGGCGAGAGTAGAACCGTCTCTCGGGCCTCTTCCGGGAGAGACGTCTCAGGCCTTTGGGCTTGCCACAGAGGAAAATGTTTTCATTTGTTTTTTAATTTTGGGCTAAAGTAACGGTTAAAAACTGTGCAATGCCTTTGCTCTAAGTGATTATATAGACTCTCATAGTGTTATATAAGACTTTTCAATCATTTTGTAGTCATATTGGAAACAGGTACTTGTGAAATACTAAACTGCTTCAATGATGTTTCCTTTTTAGCTATTCTTCGTAGGTAAGGATTGAGGGAAGGAGAAGTGCACCATTGTTGGGACAACACGAAAGTTTAAAAGGTATGCCTTCTATTGGGCCAGTAGCATATGAATTTGTATGTCGCCTATCATTGCTTTTGTTTAGTGGGCCAAAATATTAAAGTCGGCTAATTGAATCATCAGTACAACTGAAGATATTGGGCTAAGTTTCTAGATAACTACTTCTAAAATTGTAAGTTTTTTTTTTTCTTTCGATATTGATATTTCCTATAGATAAATATGGAAATTAATTATTTATAGGCTATATATACATGGGTTCAACAGCATCACCGAGAATTTTTTTAGGGTTTCTTCAAGATATCAAAAGATGCAGCTCTTACCTTTCCATCTCCCAGGCCAACAGGATATTATTTTCTCCATCGATGATACCGTCTCTAACAATCCTCCGAAAACAAAATTCTCGAGTTGGATGGAATGTAACGCGTCGAATCCCGAAGCAAGAAAACTTCTCTACACAGAGTTTCCATCGAAGTGGGTTTGGTCAGAGCAAACGAAAGAATGGAAACCTAGGCGCAGGCACAGCAGAGCATCAGAGAACGTAACTCTCCCGCATGTAACACCGCGTAACGGAGAGGCATATTATCTACGAATTCTTCTAGAAGTTGTCAGGGGACCAATCAGTTTTACTGATATACTGACTGTGGATGGAGTTGTCCATCATACTTTTAAAGATGCGTGTTTAGCACTTGATCTGATTCCGGAGTAAGACGACGCTGCAAATTAGAGGACTACATGAGGGACATCGATATTCATATTGTTCTTGTTTTTTTTACTTTTTCTAAGTCTTGTTGGTTTTATTTGTATTCTGGATTCTCAAACATAATAATACATGTTTTTCTCTCTAAGTATTAATGAATGTATAACATAAACTACGACCATATAGTTAGCATGTGGTTATACGGTATGATCACGTGACGTTAGACTCATACGGTATCTAGAGTATAGAGCATGGTATATTAGGTCAATAAAGAAAGAAAATACCTTCAACAAATTGTAAAATCAAGAGCACATTGTGCGAGGCAAAGGTTCACTTGTGATTTTAACGTATTATCGCAACTTGTGAATAGAGTTTGTTGATTCAGGGTTTGTTTATCTTGCGGAATTCACTATCTTAACGACAAGGGCGTTCTAGATAAACTGTGTTTCTATACTAATGATTTTGGGCATTTTAAGTTGCGACAAAGGTAACTGTAATGTGATGATGTTCAATTTTAATAAATCTAATAATTTTAAGTAAGTTTAGATAAATATAATATAAGCAATATAAAGAAGAAGTCTTGAATTCTAGAGAAATAAAACATAAACAATGTAGGAAATGAGAATAAGTAGACCGATAGATGCAGCATGAGCCCTTTATCGAAGTGGCTGAGGAGTTCTTATCGCACCTTGCCCGTAGAAGCGATAGTTGGATGACATTTTCGTATGTTGAGAAGTGATCAAAAACCTGTTGGAATGATAAAACGATTTAATTTTTTCATAACCAACTCTATATATCTTTTTTTTTCATATGTATTATATATACTTACTTGTTCTTCAATTCCTGAGACTCGGGAAATTGCGGATCAAACTCGAATCGGGACATCTCACCTCCATCAACAACATAACTATATCCTGATAATGAAATAAATATTTAAATATTAACTAAAAAAAACATTTCAGAGAAACTAAAGATTAACGTTTTTAAAAGGAGAAGTTTATATTGACAATACCTTCGCACGAGAAGATTCTCCAATCAGTTAGTTCACACACAACAACAGAATTTCGATTTCTCCACCACATCTCACTGAACTCGTTAGCCAGTGACCCACGTGCTGCACATTCAATTTCACGGTTCCTGTGTATAATGTCATATAATCAATACTCAAAGTAAATAATCTGCGATAACTATAACTGTAAGGATCGGTTCTGCTTAATACACTTACTGTAAATCACGAATCCTAAAATGAATCTTGCATATTATTTTGTTCATTCCTTCATAATTATCATCTCTAACGGTGTCAAGATCTCCAACATGAGAGATTACACCTAGCAAATCTATATTAGTATATATAGTAATAGTTAGTTTTGTAAGCAACACTATTAAGTAGTATATATCTATAGTACGTAAATAAGAGAATACGCAAACTATTACCAATAGGGAAATGTGTAACATCCGTGAACCAGAAAGTTGTGTTTAGAGTTGGTATCGGACGACATTAGGGGTTTGGGAGTCGATTACATATGCTCTTTGAGGTTCGAATCGAGGATTAATTGTACATGTTCTTGTTTGATTGTTGTACAGTTGGTCTAAGGTTCATTTATCTCGAAGAAAGTGTGTGAAAAGCTTCTGAACGCTTAGTGTCGATCGGCACCACAAGGTGTGTCGATCGACACCGGTTATCGGGTTTGATTTCCGGTTTAAGTCGATCGATTGGCAATTGGAGTTGGTTTGGTCGATTGGTGTCGACCGACACCAAGGGAGGGTGTCGATCGACACCGGTTAGTGAGAAATCGACCGGTTTGATTCAAGTCGGCTGGTTTTGGGCTGGTTTGGGCGAGGAAAGCCCTAGACTCGCGTTTTTAAGCCCTGTGGCCGCGAGAAAGGCACACTTTTCGAGACTAAGTGTTCTAAGGGCGATTTTTGAGAGTTGGGAAGTGATTTGGAGGAGTTTTGTGGAGTTTTTGAGCTAGATCTGCTGTTGTTTATCTTCTTCTCCTTCCTTTCAATCCGTTTCAAGGTGAGTGCGTGACTGTAGGTCCGTTAAGCGTTAGAGATTGTGTGATTTCGGATTTATGATGTGTTCTTGAGATTGTTTATGCTGGATTTCGTGTTTTGATAGTATTGGGGCGTTGAAAACCTCTAGATTCTGTGTTTTGCGATTTACTATGCGATTTTCGTTGATGTTGGTTTCTGGGCGTCGAGCCGGTGTCGAACGACACTCGATGAGTGTCGATCGACACTCGGGAGGCTGGCGTCGATCGACACCATAGAGGTGTCGGTCGACACCAACCTGGGTGTCAGGAAACGTGGGTGTTTCCTGACAGGGATGGTTTATACTGTTGATTAGTGTTGAGCATTGTTATTGTTGTTGATTATTGTGATGTTTTGTCTAGTGTTTGACGTAATTGGCCTGTAGGCAGGATGATCCACTCACTAAGTATTTATGATAATACTTACGCATCTCTATTCCAACGTGATGCAGGTAACAGCAATGTTCTTCCGCGGAAAGAGACCGAGAGAAGAGGATGATGAGATTAGGAATTTAATCTTGGCTTTATTGTTGTGGCTGACCAGAAATTCGTGATGTTTAGGGTGTTAGTTATTTTAATAATGTAGCAAACCGATTTAGGTTGCTTATTGGTTATTGGTTTATTGGTTTTATTCTTCATTGGTTATTTGTTAAACAATTATTTATGATTTAATAATATTGGTTTCTTCCGCATTGTGTCGTTGAATTAGCTGTTGAGGATTAATATTTATGGGAATATTAATCTGGGCTAATTATTAAAAAAAAAAAAAAAAAAAAAGCTTGGTTGTTTCATTTTGGTATCAGAGCGTAGTCTGTTTTAGGACTGTTAGAATTGGATGAATTGGATTGTGTGGTTAATTGATTATGTGAGTTAGTCAGTTAGTGGTCTAGTCTCATCCTCTCGGTCTTCCAGTTTTTCGCGGGTAAGTGAGTTGGATATTTGGTGTGTTTTGGTTTTGTGTCTGTGTTTTGACCTTTGCTCTTTTTCTGTACTTGGAGGTAGTGCAGAGAGATGGACGCAGGTCGTGGTCGTGGCCGTGGTCGTGGTCGCGGTGCAGCCCGTGGGGGCAGAGGAGCTGGTCGCGGTGGGCGAGCAGCGGGTCGTGGAGGTCGGGGTGCTGGTCGTGGAGTGCAAGAGGCTGAGGTTTCAGTAGAGAGTGCAGCGCCGAGTGTGGCGGCGGCATCGGTGACACAGTCTGTTTCGTTGGCCGGTGGGGCTAACTCAGGTGCCAGTGGTGGCGCAGGAGCTGGAGCGGTTCCCGGTGGGGGCGCTGCTTTAGCTCAGGGAGAGTTGATTGTGGGGCTACTGACGCAGTTGTTGGCACGTCTTCCTCAGGCAGTTCCACAGCAGGCTCCGGTTGCACCTCCAGCGGCCGGGGCACAGGTTGGTGCCGGGGCACATGTTGGTGCCGGTTTTGTTGAGCAGCAGGGTGTTGCGGTTGGTTATTCGCCTTATCGTGAGATGATGAGGGAGATGCAGAGGATTGGTACGCCTACGTTTGAGGGCGGTGTTACTCCAGAGCAGGCTGACGAGTGGCGTTAGAGGTTAGAGAGGAACTTTGATTCTGTTCGTTGTCCGGAGCAGTTTCAGGTCGAGTTGGCAGTGCACTACCTTGGAGGTGATGCACATTTGTGGTGGAGGTCTGTTAGGACCAGGAGAGAGGTTTGGACTTGGGTTGACTTCGTCGAGGAGTTCAACCACAAGTTTTTCCCTCAGGAGGCTCGTGACAGGCTGCAGTTGAGGTTTTTGGACTTGACTCAGGGTGAGAGGTCTGTCCGGGAGTATGATGAAGAGTTCTGCAGATTGGTGGTCTTTTCTGGTGGTGAGCTGATCAGTGAGCGGGCATTGACGTCGCGGTTTCTCCAGGGGCTTCGGAGGAACATCAGGACTCAGTGCAGGGGTGGTATGTACCACACCAGAGCGGGTTTAGTGGAGTTGGCAGCGTCCATTGAGGAGGACTTGCGTGAGCCGGTGAGTACGGCGGTTGTTCCAGTTGCAGTTGCTTCTGCTACCCATCCTCGGGGCCAGCAGCAACGCAGAGGTCACAGTTCTGGTTACGGCAGGGGCAGCAGGCCTGCGCAGGGCCAGAAGAGGAGAGCAGACGAGATATCTGCTAGTAGCCCGAGTACGGGTGGGTGTTTTGGTTGTGGGAGTCTGGATCACAGAGTTGCGACTTGCCCCAAGAGGGCGGGATCCAGAGAGTCGACAGTGTGCTACTACTGCAGGGAGCCGGGGCATATCAAGACTATGTGTCCCAAGTTGCAGCAGAGAGCAGTGGCAGCGGCGATTCAGCCGTTGGCGATTCAGTCAGCAGCGCTGGTTGCGGCGTTGCAGTCGGGTGGAGCGCCGAGAGTGTATACTTCGGCAGAGGTGGGCCAGACCAGTCAGTCAGGCCAGATCACAGGTAAAATCTTGACTCAGACTTTTAAATTCTTTAAGGTAGAATTGTTGGTGTTGTCTGTTTCTGTTATTTTACTGTGATAGAGTTGGAGGTTCTCAACACTTGTGGAATTGTGTAGGGACCTTGTTAGTTGGAGGTTTTGAGTCTCACGTTCTGTTTGACTCGGGAGCATCTAATTGCTTCATTACTCCGGAGAGAGCTGAGGGTAGTGGTATTCGGAGTAGCGATGGTGAGGCTTCAGGCTTTGTCAAGGTGGCTGGTGGTGGTTATTTGGCTACTTCGGGCAGAGCTAGAGCAGTTGATGTGCGTATTGCGGGGCAGTCTATGCCAGCAGATTTGGTCATCAGTCCAGTGGAACTGTATGACGTGATTTTGGGGATGGACTGGTTATCTCTATACCGAGTTCATCTGGATTGCTACAGAGGTAGAGTGGTGTTTGAGCAGGATGTAGGGAAGTTGGTTTATCAGGGAGTGAGACCGACTTCGGGGAGTATAGTGATTTCAGCTATTCAGGCAGAGCAGTTGTTAGAGCGGGGCTGCGAAGCTTATTTGGCGACAATCACTATGACGGAGTCCAGTGGTGAGGTGAGTCTGCAGGATATTCAGGTTGTCCAGGATTTCGAGGATGTATTTCGGTCGCTGAAGGGATTGCCACCATCTCGGTCAGATCCTTTCACGATTGATTTAGAGCCCGGGACAGCTCCGATATCGAAGACACCTTACAGGATGGCTCCAGCAGAGATGGCAGAGCTGAAGAAGCAGCTAGAGGACCTTTTGAGTAAAGGGTTCATCAGACCTAGTGTGTCGCCTTGGGGAGCGCCAGTGTTGTTTGTGAAGAAGAAGGATGGCAGTTTCCGGTTGTGCATCGATTACCGGGGACTTAACCGAGTCACGGTGAAGAACAGGTACCCACTTCCGAGGATTGATGAGTTGTTGGATCAGTTGAGAGGTGCTACCTGGTTCTCCAAGATTGACTTGGCATCGGGATATCATCAGATCCCGATAGATGAGGCGGACGTCCGGAAGACAGCTTTTCGGACGAGGTATGGGCATTTCGAGTTTGTGGTCATGCCTTTTGGTTTGACTAATGCGCCGGCAGCGTTTATGAGATTGATGAACGACGTGTTCAGGGAGTTTTTGGACGTGTTCGTTATCATTTTCATCGATGATATTTTGGTGTATTCGAGGAGTCCAGAGGAGCATGCGACTCATTTGAGGCTTGTTTTGGAGAAGCTTCGAGAGCAGAAGCTGTATGCTAAGTTGAGAAAGTGTAGCTTTTGGCAGCGAGAGATGGGTTTTCTTGGCCACATTGTTTCTGCAGAGGGGGTTTCTGTGGATCCGGCTAAGATTGAGGCCATTAGAGATTGGCCTAGACCGAGTAGTGCTACCGAGATCAGGAGTTTTCTGGGTTTAGCAGGCTACTACAGGAGGTTCGTCAAGGGGTTTGCGAGTATGTCTCAGCCGATGACGAGATTGACTGGCAAGGATGTGCCATTTGTGTGGTCGCCGGAGTGGGAGGAGAGCTTTGGGAAGCTCAAGGAGATGTTGACTAGTACACCTGTTTTGGCATTACCTGACCCGGGGAAGCCATATGTTGTGTACACAGATGCTTCAGGTGTTGGACTTGGTTGTGTTTTGATGCAGGAGGGCAGAGTGATTGCCTATGCTTCGAGGCAGTTGCAGGGCAGTGAGCGCAACCATCCTACACATGATCTTGAGTTGGGAGCAGTGGTTTTTGCACTCAAGATTTGGAGGTCTTATCTTTATGGTGGTAGAGTGCAGATCTTTACAGATCACAAGAGTCTACAACATATTTTCACTCAGCCTTTGCTGAATGCGAGACAGACGCGTTGGGTGGAGTTTCTGGCAGACTATGATCTGGATATTGTTTATCATCCGGGCAAGGCCAATTTGGTGGCAGATGCCTTGAGTCGACGGAGGGTTGATTCAGATAGAGAGCGTGGTGTTGAGGCTTTGGTCAGCGAGATTAGTACATTGCGTCTTTGTGCTATTTCAGAGGAGCCTTTGGGTTTAGAGGCAGCTGATCAGGCGGATTTACTCAGCAGGATCAGAGTGGCGCAGCAGAGTGATCAGAGTTTGATTGATGCTTCGCAGGCGGTTGGTTCTGAGTATCAGGTCTCTTTGAATGGGACTATCTTGGTTCGTGGGCGAGTTTGTGTGCCCAAGGATGAGGAGTTGAGGCATGAGGTTTTGAGAGAGGCTCATTCGAGCAAGTTTTCGATTCATCCGGGTGCGACCAAGATGTACCGTGACCTCAAACGGTATTATCATTGGGTTGGGATGAAGAGGGATGTGGCAGATTGGGTTGCGAGGTGCAACACTTGTTCTTTGGTCAAGGCAGAGCATCAGGTGCCTAGTGGTCTTCTGCAGAGTTTACCCATTCCAGAGTGGAAGTGGGATATGATCACTATGGATTTTGTTGTGGGATTGCCGATCTCACGGACTTTCGATGCTATTTGGGTCATTGTAGATCGCTTGACCAAGTCAGCACATTTCTTGGCTATCAAGAAGACAGATGGAGCAGCTGTTTTGGCTAGGAAGTTTGTGCGAGAGATTGTGAGGCTGCATGGAGTGCCAGCCAGTATTGTGTCGGATAGAGATCCGAGGTTTGCTTCAGAGTTTTGGAGGGCATTTCAGACTGAGATGGGCACTAAGGTGCATATGAGTACCGCGTATCATCCGCAGACAGATGGGCAGTCAGAGAGGACTATTCAAACTTTGGAGGATCTGCTTAGGATGTGTGTACTGGATTGGGGTGGTCATTGGGTTGATCATCTGTGTTTGGCAGAGTTTGCCTATAACAACAGTTTTCAGTCTAGTATTGGTATGGCTCCTTATGAGGCTTTGTACGGGAGGCCATGCAGGACACCCTTATGCTGGACCCAAGTGGGGGAGCGCAGTATGTTTGGAGCTAGTTTTGTTCAGGAGACGACGGAGAAGATTCGTGTCTTGAGGCTGAACATAAAGGAGGCTCAGGATAGACAGAGGAGTTATGCAGATAGGCGGCGACGTGAGCTTGAGTTTCAGGTGGGAGATAGAGTTTATCTTAAGATGGCTATGTTGAGGGGCCCTAACAGGTCCATAGCAGACAACAAGCTCAGTCCGCGCTTTATGGGTCCGTTTCCAGTGGTGGAGCGAGTTGGACCAGTGGCTTATCGGTTGGAGTTGCCACCGATTATGAGCGCCTTTCACAAGGTGTTTCATGTTTCTATGTTGAGGAGGTGTTTGCGTCCTTCAGAGGAGGTAGTGGTTGAGATTCCAGAAGATCTTCAGCCAGATATGACAGTTCCGGCAGTTCCTGTGAGGATTCTTGAGAGGAGAGTCAAGGTTTTGCGGAACAAGAGAGTGCCATTGTTGAGAGTCTTGTGGGACTGTAGCGGCACAGAGGAGCAGACTTGGGAGCCAGAGGCAAAGATGAAGCTGAAGTTCGGAAAGTGGTTCGACAAGCAGGCTGTGGAGTGATTCATCTTTGTGGTTCTAGTCTTGTTCTTGGTTTTGTTGTTGTTGGTTTTGGACTTATGTATTTTCGTTTTGTTGTACGATATACATTTTTGGAGTTATATGAGATGGAGTTTTGCCTCATATTTTTGGTTATGGTTTGGATGTTACAAGTTTCTTTGGCCGGTGGGGTCATTGAGAGTTTTTAGTCACATGTTGGTACGCGTTTCAGATTTTATTACTCGTTTTGTCTAGAGGCGTGGGCCTTGTAGACGGTGGTTCTATTTGTGTTGGGACGTTAGGTGCCCAACGGACTTATATTGGGGGTCGCTACCTCGATATGGGTTGTTTTGGTGACAGTGGGTCACGTTTTGGTTGTGGCTTCGGGTCACGTTTTGGTTGGTGGCAGTGGTCACATTTTGGTACTGGACCGTGAGTCGCAGTATGGATGTCATGACAGTGGATTATGGCATTGAGAGTAATAATATCTTGGAAACATGCGTATAACAAAGGACTAAAATTTGAGTTTTGAGGTCTTGGAGAGACATTTGTGTTGGGATTCGAGGACGAATCCATTTTAGTGGGGGAGAATTGTAACATCTGTGAACCAGAAAGTTGTGTTTAGAGTTGGTATCGGACGACATTAGGGGTTTGGGAGTCGATTACATATGCTCTTTGAGGTTCGAATCGAGGATTAATTGTACATGTTCTTGTTTGATTGTTGTACAGTTGGTCTAAGGTTCATTTATCTCGAATAAAGTGTGTGAAAAGCTTCTGAACGCTTAGTGTCGATCGGCACCACAAGGTGTGTCGATCGACACCGGTTATCGGGTTTGATTTCCGGTTTAAGTCAATCGATTGGCAATTGGAGTTGGTTTGGTCGATTGGTGTCGACCGACACCAAGGGAGGGTGTCGATCGACACCGGTTAGTGAGAAATCGACCGGTTTGATTCAAGTCGGCTGGTTTTGGGCTGGTTTGGGCGAGGAAAGCCCTAGACTCGCGTTTTTAAGCCCTGTGGCCGCGAGAAAGGCACACTTTTCGAGACTAAGTGTTCTAAGGGCGATTTTTGAGAGTTGGGAAGTGATTTGGAGGAGTTTTGTGGAGTTTCTGAGCTAGATCTGCTGTTGTTTATCTTCTTCTCCTTCCTTTCAATCCGTTTCAAGGTGAGTGCGTGACTGTAGGTCCGTTAAGCGTTAGAGATTGTGTGATTTCGGATTTATGATGTGTTCTTGAGATTGTTTATGCTGGATTTCGTGTTTTGATAGTATTGGGGCGTTGAAAACCTCTAGATTCTGTGTTTTGCGATTTACTATGCGATTTTCGTTGATGTTTGTTTCTGGGCGTCGAGCCGGTGTCGAGCGACACTCGATGAGTGTCGATCGACACTCGGGAGGCTGGCGTCGATCGACACCATAGAGGTGTCGGTCGACACCAACCTGGGTGTCAGGAAACGTGGGTGTTTCCTGACAGGGATGGTTTATACTGTTGATTAGTGTTGAGCATTGTTATTGTTGTTGATTATTGTGATGTTTTGTCTAGTGTTTGACGTAATTGGCCTGTAGGCAGGATGATCCACTCACTAAGTATTTATGATAATACTTACGCATCTCTATTCCAATGTGATGCAGGTAACAGCAATGTTCTTCCGCGGAAAGAGACCGAGAGAAGAGGATGATGAGATTAGGAATTTAATCTTGGCTTTATTGTTGTGGCTGACCAGAAATTTGTGATGTTTAGGGTGTTAGTTATTTTAATAATGTAGCAAACCGATTTAGGTTGCTTATTGGTTTGGTTTATTGGTTTTATTCTTCATTGGTTATTTGTTAAACAATTATTTATGATTTAATAATATTGGTTTCTTCCGCATTGTGTCGTTGAATTAGCTGTTGAGGATTAATATTTATGGGAATATTAATCTGGGCTAATTATTAAAAAAAAAAAAAAAAAAAGCTTGGTTGTTTCAAAATGAAACTCATCATGCCTACTAATCACGAAGCCGAAACAACGGTGTTTGATTACGTGACTCGATGATCTCCTGTCGATTTTCCGGACGTCGGTGTTAGAATCCATGATGATACACCAACTATGTGTTGTTGATCGATTTGCAACCGGAGCATTTACGACAGCGAATTTGGATAGGCTGTACCATTCTCCTTCCTGAATCTGGCAATCAAACATCGAAACGTGGATATTCTTCGTGACGGACGCTTGTATTTTCTTTCCCTAAATGAGAGATCATAAACAATACTTTTGAGAATTATCATCGTACAAACATAATGGCGCGAATATTGAAATGCAACAGACACAAATACAAAGACAACTTACTGCTTCATCGACGACAATAACATCTAAGCCTTCTACACCTCTAACACACACTCTCGTCCATTTTTTCAAGACCAGGACTCTTATCATCAAGTTCTGAACCCATGAACTCAAATCCGCAACCATAGCGCAAGTCGCCATGTGAGTTTTCTCTTGATTTTTCTGTTTTATGTGGGTTTTTGAAGTGGAAGCGACAAAACGAACGGGCGTGATATGCGGCCGAGGTATCTCCTTTATATTTATAGTATGAAGATGGTTCTAGGGTTTCGAATAATCGCCAAAAGGCATCTTCCCGAAAAAACCGATCTTATCACTATTAAATGTATCAATGTATTCGTATATTTTCTGCCAATTAGTATATTAGAATATATCTGTGATTATTGATAACAGGTAGCATCTCTATGTTTAACAGTGACCACAATTTTTGAACCCTGCAGAGAAATAAATAATCTCAATAACGAATGACACTCTACAAAAATTATTTAAATGGTTTAACGTCGCCATGATTATCTAGAGTTTAAAGCATAGTATATCGAGCCAAAAAGAAATAAAAACCCTAAATAAATTTCAAAACCAAGAGCATATGCGAGCGATGACAAAGCCTCATCCCAATAAACATAATTATGTTTTCTCGTTCTCGACAATCACACGCCGTAACTCATTAGCCTCGCGCACATTAGGATCTAATACAACATGTGAATACTAATCCACGGCAAGAGCTGACCACACTCCATTAGATTTCCTAATTCTCGCAAACCTCACTACGCATATAACTGTCGTTTCTGTATAGTCCATCAAACGACTAACGATGTCCAGTGCGTGTGACCTCTGCATGACTACAGTTATGGCAGTACCCATGTCAAGGCGGTAATGACATTGAACCATCAACTACAGATCAAATATTAATTTTATACACGACTAAAGAATAATATAATCATTGCTTACCTTTCATTTACTAAATATAAATAAACATTTTGTTTTCTATCCGCAGCATCGATAATCTGTCGCTTGAACAAATTTCCAACATTGGTTACCTTGCCAATCAGATCTGAAAAACACACGAATACAAAAATAGTCGAGTAAACACGGTTACAACGTCAAGTATATATTTACGGTAGTAAATGGACAAACATCATACTTACCAACACTAAAAGCAGGGTCGACGATGCCAGCTTTTATATCCTCAAAGGAACTAAAATTGTACTTGTATACAGATATTCCATGTGGTAACTTCTTAATAATCGTCGATTTCTTACATTCAATCATAAACTCGTGAGGAGTTAACCTGAATTGGCCAGTTGCTGGTATAAGATCGAAATCAACCAAGAGGATCCAATCACCTTCCTGCAAGAAGAGAGGCTGCATGGGAGTAGGGATAATACGAATATCAAACTTCTTTTTCAACGAAGCTTGAATTCGATCACCCTATGACGAAACAATATAAGATAAGATGAGTTATTGTGAATATATAAAATTTTAAAAATTTACAGTAAGCAAAACACGTTCAGAACACGAACAAAACCATCAATCAGCGACACTATCTTTTCGTCGATTAAAAGAACTTCCAACGTTTCATCTACACCGTCGAAACCAATAAACACACGGATGATTACACCCATAACGCTATTTTTTTTAATAAGAGGATGTAATTCCGCTACATTCAGCAAACATATGTCGTAATCTCTACGGACCTCGGTATCAGTGGGATAAACATACATGCTTTTGGTTTTGGAGTTGATAATATTTTATCACAAACCTAAGAAGCACAATAGAAGTAGTTACTATACCTATTTATATGTGATCGATGACCAATATAGCCGTCAAACAGGCCGGTTGCAATTATTACTTATTGTTTACTAAGTAGGTCAGCTTTTTATTAACTAAAGGATAATTTATCACAATAAATGTTACCTTATCATCCACAAAAACAAAATCCGTGACACCATCTTCTTCATTCGTACGATCAAACATACGAATAATATATACTCGGATTGCTCTTTTGGTAGACAATGGATGTAACTCTTCCATGGGAAACATACATAAATCGAAACCACCGTGTCTAAAATCCGTTAGATAATAGTTTGCCATTGACATCTATTATTCTATTCTACACAAATCTTTGAAAATATATTAACTACCAACTCTCGAAGTTGTATTTATATACGCAAATTAAACGAATTTAACAATTTTGTTTAATGGGATATTTCCGCTTTGATTGAAAACAAAATATTAAGAGTAAACATAATATTTATCATGTTTATTTATATATTTCGTAAATTGCAAATTCGGCTATATATATAAATAAATTAACAACTCAGACTAATTAGAAAACTTAATTCGAATGCAATAACACACCAAAGTGTATCTTTCCGGTTAAAATATTATAGTTATCCTATTTGATAAGAACAATGCATTACAAACATGCATAACAAAACGAAAATAGTAATAAAAATATAAACAATAATAATTCGCCAAATGCGTTATTCCGAAACAAAGTGATTCTATAATAGTTACTAAATATGCTCGAATATTTCGTTGTACACGACATTCAACGCCTTCCGCTGTGGTTTCTGATCTTTATCCATGATTAGTATCTTCAATCCTGCTCTCGACGTAACTCTAGACACCGCAACATACAACTGACCATGAGTAAAAACTGGTTTTGGAAGATGTCCCTGGCTCTTGTTAATAGTCATCGCAAAAGCTACGGTGATGGGAAACTGTTTTCGTTTCATCCTGAAAGGATATTTAGCCTCAACCGGCGATACCGAAATCCTAGGGATAATCACAATATTACCAACATTATCGCCTGTTATGATCTTAGCCTCGATGATATAATTAGCCATCTGCGTAATTATTAGCCTAGTTCCATTACACAGTCCGTTCTTGGCATCGATGTTCCTAAGCAGCATTATAGGTGTTCCTACTTTGAGACGGAGAAGATGTTTTGGGAATCCTGATAGTTTGATGCTATTCAGAAACTCTTCAGTGTAAATCATATTACCAGAGCTGTTATCAGAAGACGATTCCTTATTTCGCGATGGCACTTCAGACGCTTCATTAATATCAAAGTTCCTATCAGTGGTATCGATACTGTCGCAGCTCATATACGTCCTTTCCTCACCTACCATCCATGCAAAACGGGTTTACGTTAATATTACGGTAACGAATAAAAATCTATACTTTTAAATATGCATCAACGAATAATACCTGATAGCTTCGAGAGCATGTAATCATTTATTACGTCCACGGCATCGTTTCGTGGACTCAATATCGCTCGGTCTTGCAAAAACTTAGGATCAGTCTTAGTGGAGAAAGATTGACCGTAAACTGCAGTCACGATAGCGTTAACAGGATCCTCACAGTCGGTGATCAGCAAATCTTCCGGAATATCGATCTCACTCTCGCCGCTATCGTGCGAATTTATATTCCCATCCCCGATATCTAAAATCCATTTCGAAAACTTGGCAAGTTCGACCATCTCACGACTATTGTCCCCAGGGATAAGCCGCATGTTTTGTGTAAGACGCAACACCTTGCACGTAGACCAGAGTGTAGAAGAATTTAAAGTGGCCAAAACTATCTCTACTCTGCCAGCACCGGTGATCACAGGCAATATCTGTCTGAAATCACCACCAAATACGATAACCTTGCCGCCGAATGGTTTATCACATTTTAATATGTCTCGCATCGTTCTGTCAAGCGTTTCGAAACAATCTTTACTCATCATCAATGCCTCATCCCATATTATGAGTTTAGCTTCTTCTATGAGCCCGGCAAGATGCGTACCTCCACTTATCATACATGTAGAAGTCTTGTTCACCACGATAGGGATTGCAAATCGCGAATGTGCTGTACGTCCTCCTTCCAATAACAATGCAGCAATACCACTCGATGCAACATTGAGAACAATATCACCTCTCGATCGCAAAAAAGTTCCGAGAAGACTCCACAAATACGTTTTCCCTGTACCTCCAGATCCATAAACGAAGAACATTCCTCCAGAGTTCGACGCAACAGCATTCAAAATTTCATCGTATATCGATCTCTGCTCAGTCGTTATAGTTGTTATTAACCTATCATGCTTCTATTGTTGTTTAGCACGGACATAGCTTCGCTCGTCACGAATGAGAGGATTTGGACATGAATCGATTAAGCAATAATCAAGAAACGGCATAAGAGAAAAATTTTCGAGCGAACTTCCACCTAGGCGCATAAGAGCCTCTATCTCAACCAAAGCATTATTTTTCTCCTGTTCCTCAGTCAGCCTTAGACCTGTCCATTAATAGATGTTTAGGGTTTATCATCGTGTATAATCATTAATCTATATCAGAATACATATGAGCTTTCTAAATTATCCATAACTTACTACGATTATTATTGTTGGCAGCCCAGTGTTTTGCTAACATATCTGACGATAAAATCTTCCACGTTGCTTCCCAAACCTTCTCAGGAAATGCAATACTGTTCGTCATGAGCATTATTACAAACAATCTTCGAATACTTGGAGCGAGTACCCATCTGTCCGCCTCTCGTATAGCGTCGATGTACTCTTTGTCATCGTCCAATAGGCCGAGTGCATAGCAAGCTTCTTTAAACGTTGCGTATGTGACACCTTTCACCATCTTAATACAATTAAACGAAACCGGGCCTTTAACAATATTGAGCAAGATTCTCAGATAGTAAGCTTCACCTGCAGACATGGGCACGTAAGTAATCCTTCCAATAACCTTCCTACGGGTCCTTGGTTTCCATATTTTCTCTGTCGGCTTCCAGACAAAATGAGTAGGAATTTCAGCATAGGTTAGAGTCTTTGCGATTTCATGAACTTCGTTACACTGCATCCAAGCGATGAACTTAGTAGTTCCAGATGTCACACGTTCCATAACCTTTTTCGGCGGATCATCCTCGTTGAAAATCACCATTTCTTGATCTTCGAGATGAAATGGGAGTTTCACCACCGAAACAGATCGATAATGAATCGGAAAACCTAGAATCCGCCAAACAGCCTCACAAGGTGCGATGTATCTATAACAAATTCCGACACATTACACGTGTTAATAATAGCAAGTATATCAAACGTAACTTGCAAATAAATCTAGCAAAACACAAGTACCTGCAACTAAAATGCTTCTTGATCTCATCTTCTTCGTTTTCAACACCAACTGATGCCCTGACATAATCAGCACCCTTGTGAATGTACTTGAAAAGATATTTCACTGAACGCGACTGCACACACCACTCGACGTTAATATGAGCTCGATATCGACGTGTTAAATACTCGTTATACGGCACAACGTATCAGTTATCACACTTGTAATTGTTTTTAGCAACATATCTCCCATCATCTTGCCTCCTGTATATAGGATACCCAATGTCATCGATTTTTGTCACTTGACTGAATGGTTTCGGGAAAAATTTGCTACACTTCCCATCGACCATGCACACACTCTGGCGGTTTACTTTACCACAAGGACCATGTATCATTACATCAGAAACGACTTCATAAAGGTGAGGATCTAGCTCTTTATCCGGTATCTCAGCAGAAATAATCCTGTCGATGTCATCTCCCGTTGGTAGTTTGTGATCCGCTCGCATGAACAGAACTATGTGAGCATGCGGAAGGCCTCTCTTCTGAAACTCGATCATGTATATAGCTAAAAAGAGTTGAAACATATATGGCATCAGATATTGCATGTAAACACAGTATAAACATTATACAAAATCATATAAATCGATGAAGGAGATGCGCTCTAAATAATTACAAACTGTCCACGTACCAGCTTCCACAACTCCCAGCAGGTCCTTTTTAGTCAACTGGTAGATGAGATCATCCAGCTTCATCTTAAATAGTTTGCAGCCAATGTCTGCCTTGTCTTCTGGAGTTAGATCGTGTCTCTCAAAAAACCTCGTCATCTCCGGCCATTTAGGATTGCAGGTGAAGGTTATGAAAAGATCGGGAAACCCATAATACTTACAGGTCGCCATTGCATCGAGGTAATGTTGTAGCATGTACCTTGTACCTCCAGTGTAAGACGAAGGAATGTATATCCTCTTTCCTTGGCCCGAAAAATCAGAAGCACCGTTATCCGCTTTGTTCTGAATCTTATCTATCGTCTCTGCTCTCAGTTTACTCTGGTTAACAAATAGATAACGAAGCCTGTTTGTCTCAATCATCGTGAACGCATCCACGAGAAACTGCTGGTACAATTTTCCCGACATCAAAATGGTCGGCGATTCTCCAAACCTCTCATGAATACGGTAAGCAAAAAACTGACGCATGGTAACCGTCTTTGTCCTCCTTCCCGCCGTATCTATAAACCCAATGTCAATTCCAAGCCTGAACCCATCCTCACCGTAAGGAAACAGCAGTGGATACTGTAAAGCCAGATACGCGGGATGCAACTCACTTATCCTCGTTAGTTTACCCATTTTAGTCTCTATTACAATATCTCGAGTGTGCATTGTGACATCTATATCACCTGGTATGAGAGCGGCTACTTCATCGGTAGTCGGTAAATTACTTGTCCTACCATCAGAACGTCTGTCACTCTTTAAAGTTAATCGTAGTCCATTCGTAGAAACCGTGCGAGATTGTATCTTGTCACGCGCTGTTCTAAATGCGGCGACGTGACAATTATGTTTATCCAACATATCTTGCAATCGTTGGACCACTTCCGTCTTGATCCCGTACGCACCAGCTTTACTGTGTTGGAAATACAGATAAGTAAATCATCTACGATAACCAATTAACGTTTGATATATATAATTTACGATATAATTGATTAATACCCGTGAGCAATTATCCTGTTTGCAGCTTCGTTTGCGGTATCATATATATAGAGCTGTAAAAATGCTGGTCGTTTACCGGGTTCAGGCAAAAGATCACCTATACGATGATAATTCTCGCCACATATCTGAAACACATAAGGTCCTTTACCATCGTTGATGGAATGATTCACCGTTCCTCCAAGAGACGTGAAAGAAAACATCATGTTATATGCTCGTATATGCTCACGAAAATGGGTTCTCTGTTCGCCTTTATCATATAACAAATCCATCAAAGTTTTTGGAGGGTCTTTGAGAAGCGGGAGGACTACTATACCACGACCACAACACATGGAGAACTCTGGATTTTTCTTCGATGATCTTTTTGCTGTTCTTTCTCCAAACCACATATAGGCGTTACAATGATTACACACGTGGATAGGATCACCATCATCGTAATAACCTTCATTTAACCAATGGACATAAAATTAATATATAAAAACACAATATATGAATGATTTTAATAGAATATCCTCATGCAAATTGACCCTAATAAAATTTCATAATCATATAAATCGTAAACTTCACCTCCTCTAATGAGGCCGGCTTTAGTATAATTGACCATGTCCTTTCGAATCTCAGCGGATCGAGCCGTCTTTCTTGCTCTCTTCTTGGGTTTTCTTTTCGTTTGCTCTGCCTCTGATTCAGAATCATTTTTATCATCATCGTCTACTTCGTTTTCTGACTCGTTATCAGAATTCATGTAACACAGAATCTCATTGCCACCGTACGATTGCGCCACAAATTCTATTAAGCCCAAATTCGTCAATCGAAAACGTTTAAAAACAAATATCAATATGTACAACACATGCTCCGTATATATATTCTAAAGAATACAAATAACTAACCAATATGCTGTCTTCGTCGCCTTTTTGCCCCAATCAACTGCTTCCTCCACAGTATTGCAACCCGACAACTCGCTTCATCCAACAAAGGAGGATCCGCATATACATGATGTTTTTCAGCTTGCAAGGTAGCCTTGTCAGCAGCACTGAGAGGTGGACATCTTTGACCCTTTGGAATAATAGCTTTGATTCAAAGATGTTACGATGTTAGTGATTGTATATTAAATTATATTATGTCAAATTATATCACATCAAAAACTTAAAACAACTCACGTGTCGTAGATATGGCAGATGCAGCAGAGGTCTTATTTTTCCTGATAGTTCTTGGACCAGCTTTGCTCTTCATCTTGCTAAGTCGAAGAAACCGTTCCCAAAATAATATGTTGAATTTTGCTTGCTACGTTATTAATTTTGTTTATATAAACATGAAAACTGCCTATTATTAAAATGTAATTTTTATATTTTTTAAACACTGGATATATGTGTTAATTATATCGATAGCTATCTTTGACATTTTTGAAGTTAGCTTTCTAACTATCACTATCATGAGCATCTAATACCCTAGATTAATATATTGGCGTATCAATATTTACTATTATTTTAATCTTCTGTAGATATAAATATATGTATTTTATCTTCGAATTCGGGATCTTATTCTATCATATTGTGTTATTTTTTATATATTGTGGTATTTTTCTAACGTGATCTAACAGTAATTATATTCAAAATATCATTCAAAAAGTCGTCGTCGTTTTGTTAAAGTTTTAAACGAAGGAATACATGCATGTGGATATCCGACGAACAAAAAAAAAGAGAATAATATTACGATCATCCACGAGGACAATCACTTGATTTTACGTGGAACGATAATTGAGTTACTCCCAAAACTATACATATGGCGATAAGTTGATGACCGAAATAATTAAAAATGGTACACATGCTAAAATAGGCGTAATCTAACTCAAAGTTATAATGAAAAAAGTATTCCAAGTATATCGATCAAAAGGAACTGAACAAATCACTTGCGCAAAGCCACAATTATTAAGAAATAAAATAAGAAGAAAACCAAAGAGAAAAAAAGAAAAAAATAATGATGATTGTAGAACAACGTCAAATTTTCTGCCTGGTCAACGGACCCTCCGCTTTATCAGGAGTTTTGATACTCCCACCTCGAACCCTTTTCGAAGAGGTACTACTATTCGAAGGAGGAGTAGCTTTGGAAGCAGGAGGCGATTTTGAAGTAGAACTCATCTTCGAGGTAGGAGTACTTGATGTAGTAGGAGTGGTCGATGGAGCGAGACTACTCGATAGATCAAGATTGGTTGCTGGAGCAGGAGTTATAGATGGAGTATCAGATGATTCCAAACCACCAACGATCGCCGGTGTTGTAGCAGACGGCTGGAAAATACCAAAACCAAGGGTAAAACCAGTTATTAAAGTGCAACGACACTACAATCACAAAACGCATATAAACTATACACGTGGTCAGTGTACACGTACCCGTGAGCTAACACCATTTTTAAACTCATAAACCATCTCAGCTTCATCTGAGTATTTCTCCAAAACGTAAGAAGTCTTTATCCTTTTAATATTGTCGTCAGATATATTAAGCTTGAACAACATTTCGCGTCCCATTAGACTCTCTATAGCCGGAGGCAACCCATCAGCAGCATCCTTCAAAATAAACATACGTTTTAGAAATCGACAAAGTAGTATATCTATATAAAATATTACGATTAGCATAGACCAACTGCGTAACAATACCATCCCAGCTTCCTCATACAGCTCTTCCGCAGACTTCTTAAATAATACGTTCGCGAGAGGATCGAAGATTAAAAAACTCGCCATGTATCCAGAAGCATCAGAAACATTAAGGACTATAAAATAGCTGCGGATTCATAAAGTATAAATATTAGAAAACCATAGCAAAATACATCTCTCATATAATGGACATATCAGAGTAACCGCAACACGAAGAATATTACCAGGCAACAACTTTGGATACATCTTTCTTGTAGACAATACACTTCCATAACCCTGCAGCAGACTGAGCAGTATTTTCCGGATAGGGATGAACCTTCTTATTGCATACAGCGCATCCTATATAATACCAATTATTATTGTTTCCGAGAGAAGCGACAGTCGCAATTGTTACGCATTTTCCAGTCTGTATAAAATTTAAAATTATTATGATCAGCAGCTAGAACACATATAATAATCGACTACAACAATACATGATTAAAGAAGATACCCGTTACCTTTTCCGCATCGTGTATCTCACTCAAATTTTTCCGCGGATTCACCACGAAGAATTCATCGTATAACGTAACATTATTATCAGCAGTAGATGATATATCATCCGTAGGTGTAAGATCACACTTATCAGCCGGTAAACTACAATAACATATGAACAAAAAATTACCACTATATCAACATCGTTTTTACACTACCAAAACAATGTATATCAAACACTCACTTTTTTCTAAATTCTTCTACCCGAGGATTGACTGGATCCAAGAATATCTTCGTGGTACTAAAAGCATTTGAAACGCTATTCACAGCTACAATAGCGAACAAAATAAATTAGAGCTAACCAACATAAATCAACATATAATCGAAATAAAATAGTCGATATCAAATTACACTGGTATTCCCTGACACACGCAAGTCTGATGACACACACGATAACAGATTCAACGTTATCTTTCACATACTCCGACACTTGTCCAGCATATTCACCCCAGAGAGTACACGATAATCGCGAATCACTGTAATCAGATTTTAATATAAATCCAACATAAGAGGATACCTTTTATACTGAATAATAGGTCAGAATATAAAATTTAAAATATCTAACCTGGTATCCCTTAGGTCGAGTCTGAGCCTCCGTGAAATCTTTCCTTGTGCAGTTACGTCTTCGATATTACCCAGGCGTACTATCTGACCCATGACATCTAAGCAAAATACGAATAACAAACTATGATCAGCAGATTCAAGCAATCGACTAATTAATACATGTAAAACAACAGAACACAATTCTGAATTACCTATCATATATGACCTGTCCAAATCCTCCGATGATATTTCATCAAAAGTAACCATATAATTTTCCGGTACATGACTCGGAAAATCATCGCACGGACTGATACCTGTAGTAGCGTAGAACAAAATCTTGAAAGAAGATCTTGATGTACGCAGCGTACTTTGGTAGGGGACTACTTTGAAAGTATCCAATAACACCGATCTGCCTTCTATCAACTTGTTCCTTAGTATACTAACGCAATCCGTATCTACTGTAGCTTGGATTCGGTCACCCTGTTACACAGACGACAGAATTACAAACGTGTATACTAAACAACGATCCACCGTAAAAAGAACTAATTAATACAAAGTACTATCAGAATTACCTTCTCATCAACTAATACCATCTCGAGTGGACTTCCCTTCTTGCTCTTATATCCATCCCAAACCTTTAATATATTAACTTTTATCTTGAAATAATCAGAAGACGTATTAAGGTCGTTTATGTGGACCAGAGGCGAAGATTTCTTTTTAAATATCGACATCCGAAAAGAATTTGCTTTAGAGAGGGCTGAAGTGAAAACTCAAGAACGTGTATATAGTTTTATATATATATAAGTAAACCGCCCTAACACCATTGCAGGACTTTTCTGGAATATTTCTTGTTATTGTTATTATTAGAGATGTACACGAAAGGAATATTTGCATTTATCCAATATTTTCCGACTTCCAAATAACGGAAATAAAAACTGATATGTATACCTTACTTTGGTCATGTATATATCGCTATTGTACTCATAAATATATTTTAATTTTTTAGTTAACAATTTGCGTCGATTTATTGAAGCTGAATTCGGAATAATAACACTTTTTCTACAGTCATTGTATAGATATATATTTGACTACTTCAGATTTCTGAAATTTACATTATTGGCTATGTAATGTAAACTTAACCGATTTGGAGCACCACGAGGATTTTAAGTGGAAATTCCCTTTTCTACATATCCAAAATAGACCTAGGTATCACGTGAATATTGATATGTGCATGTTTAATATATATATAGAATTTGATATATGTCGGCCAGTGATTGTTATATATTGTATTGTATATTGATATCACCAATGGATATAAAATTAAATTGTCTATTGATATCACTAAATTGTTTAAAGACCAAGAGGGATATACTTTTTTGAACAAACCAATATGATACAATCTATATGTTCTTATACTAAGTTCGATGTATGTCAAATATGAGCGTCACTCAAAAGTGAAGTAACACTAATAAATAAACACCATTAATATCTCAGAAGGTCATTATTAAGAGTAAACTTATAACGAACACGAAATACAATCCATAATAAAATCATAATAAAATAGCAGGATCAAGTCTACATATCTATCAATCTAGCGAACGTTTTAGACTTGATAGTCATTCCACTGCAATCGTCGACATATTTTCTTCCTTGGCAACCTTCAATTCACAGAATTTACAAAATAATTAATTATTGTTAGTGAAAAACGCCCAACCAATTTATGCATATTCAACGGAATAACGGAACACTAATGATTTTATGAAGTTATCAATCTCTGGTACCAAAGCGTCGAACATAATTCGAGTCGCGTGACTATACGAAACAATAACTTCTCCTGCATCAAATAATATATTGTAGCGTCATGAAACATGTTAAGCTTTAAGATGAACTATACATTTCTGTTTATAGCACTAAATACCTCCATAAACATTCACCGCGGGCCATCTCAAAATACAGACGACAGGTTTTTTGTGATTTTCCAACCAGTGATTGTAAAATTCACGTGCTCTTTCTCCAAATAACTCACAGTATAGAATGTAGTTCCTGTGGATTGAAGAAGTGTAAAGTCAAACGAAAGAAAGCTCGATAGTAGCACACAATTCATTAGTATATATACACACTTTGCATCTCGTAATCTAAACTCCACCGAGTCGTCTTCGTAGTTTCCATAAATCACATGTTTAGCGTGATGATATTCAAAGTTGCGATCGATTTTATCCACGTACACGACCTCACCTAACAGATCTTATAAGTACAAAAACCAAAAAATAAAACATAATATATAACTACTATGAATAACAAAATATATGTAATGAGGGAATATATATATATGGCTGACATCTTAGATACCTGCTAAACAGCTGCTATTTTGAGTATGATCTAAAATTCTCTCAAAGTCGATAAAATCAAAATAATGCTGAGAACATGGATGAGGACTCTCGTTTATCACAGTTGATTCAGTGAAAATAATCTTATACCGATGCGAAGTCACTCGCAAGCATTCCGCTTGGTCGACCAAAATAAAATCGTTCACCGTTATCCACGAATCAACAGTAACACGGCCGAATAAGCATCATATAAGTCTTCCTCGATAGAAGCTTGTATTTTTACACCCTGAGCGAATATATTAAAAATTTTAAGTAACTCTTAGCTTATGTCATGTTAACATTACTCCGTAAATAATATTATTATAAGCATATATTCATAAAAACACACCTGATTATCGACCAAAACCAAGTGAAGCGTTTTCACAAACGGTATAGAATACTGTCCACACTTGCAGTATTTTGACAAAAACACATACACCGACAGATTCCGGATCTAAATCAGAAACCATAACGTTTCCATGAATAACTCCTAGTGTTGTTGTTTTTCTTTGGTTACGCTCCTCGTCGGACAGATGTTCCTCATCAGAATTGCTTATTTTCTCATCGACAACATCCACTCTATGCCTCATCTCTAAAGAATCCCAGCTATCGTAATCATCACCAAAGAGGGGAAAAGAAGTAGTCATTTTATATCCAGTGGATGTTAATATGTTTATATTATAGCTACAATAAGTACCGATATTCGTTTTATAGGATAATTCTTGATTTTTTATACCTTTAAAAAATGATCGATAAATGTGAATTTGACATATACCTTCAAATTATACTTTTTGCGAAGACAAAATATAGAAATTTTAGATATATATCATATTTTGTTATCATGTAATCTAAAAATAGTTTATTCTCAGAATTTAACCTTATCTGCTCCCATTAGTTTACTATAGCAGGAATTTATAATAATATTTACATAATATTTAAATCTGTTATAATCAGAGGAAGGAAAATATTCGGGCTTAATACCTAATTGGACTACAAAACTTAACAGGGCCTTTAGATTCAATACTATCACTAATCGGGCTGTGTCATGAGAATTAAAGCCACGAAACCGGATCTCTAAATTATTAGAACGTTACATTTCATTTTAGTGTTATATGGGCTTGGTGTTATAACCCAACAACCCGATATAGATACTGATCCCCAAGAACGACTAATTTTAAAACTTTAGTAGATACTAAATTTGTTAGATTTTTATCTTTGGGAGTTTCCAAATTTGTCAGATGAATATTATTCCAACATATATCTTCATAGTATTACGTATTATTGTGAAAACACTATATACAAAGTATAAATCCATATCATTTTAGGTGATTTCTTTGTATCTAAGCAATTGTAAATGTGGTAACTTTTTTCATACCAACATTACAATGCTTAATATAAATGTGGTCATTTTTTCATACCAACATTACAATGCTTAATCAACTAATCTACATGAAAGTGAACATAGCTGGACTCGCTTATTAAATCCCAAATCTACACAATTGGGATGTGCATAAAAATAAATTAGAATACCGTTACGCTTACGCTGATATATGGCATTCATAACCTAAACTAAGATCTCGTAATACGATTTAAACAATTGATATATAGTACCAATAGAATTTAATAATTTAAATTTACACTGATTCAAACATACTAAAACGATAATTCACAAAATTACGATATAGGTTATGGTATCCACGAACCGACAGATCAAATATATAGTTATATTTACACTGTCGGTTCTATAGGAAGCATGGGAACTAAACCAAATAGTATTATTTATGATTGAACGAACGATAGTATACTAAACTCAACAACAAATAAAGACCAAGAGCCTACTGTATTTATTTATGTCTGAATAAAAGAAAAACAAAAACCTAGGTGAGTAGTTTAATTATAGCCATTCCCCAACCGCTAATGCATATATATATCCACTGATATAAATAAACGAATGCTGAAAAATCTTTTACGAAGACTCATGAGATCCCAATCAACATTCTCCTCAATTCTTTCTGAATTTCTTGTTCTCTAATAACCTACAACACAACCATTTTAAAAAAAAATAATAATAATCATTCAAAATACACAAAATATATACATAAATCAAAGAAGATAGGTAGGTATGATATAGCATGTACATAGCCTTGAACTCTTCAACCTCGTCGACTAAAGGATTGAGATAGACTCGTGTGGGATCAACATTAGAGATGGTTATTTTTCCTACCCAAAATACACAAATATAACTAATATTATAGATAGGCTGGCCAAGATTATACAGATTTTAAAAAATATATTTAACTCATCACTACCTCCGAAGAAATCAATGACTGCCCATCTCATAACACAAATAGGAACATTAGCCTTTTTCAAATATTCCCAACGTTTGAAGAATCCATAAGCGATAGATCCAGAGAGTTCACACGTGAGACGGTAGTTACTGACATCGTAATAAGAAAACACAACCCATCGTGAGAACGATATACCATTTTTTTAGCGGTAAAATAAATTTCTAACATGACTATACCATTCAACGATACTAAAAACGACAATATCATAGACGACAATATCATCCAAGAGTAATAATAACTCTACCTCGTATCACGTAAGTCAAAGGTTGTGGTTTTGTAGAAACTATCTTCACGGACATCAAGAACTTCTCCAATCAAATCTTAACCAAACAATATACCGACTAAGCAAGGGCGATAAAAATATATCATGTTTAACAAAACTAAACCTGCATAAATACGAATACTGTATACATACCTACTAAGTAATCATCGCAGTGTCGACGATCAAGTATAGCCCGAAAACTAACAAAATCAAAAGAATTACTTCCTTGTGTGTAGAATAACTTCGAGACAGTAGTTGACCTTATGAAAATAAGTCTGTTAGCATGCCACGTCGTTCTGCACGAGCCTATCTGAGTCACTAATAGTAGAACCCGTGAAGCATCTCAAACGGACCGGATCATGGCCACAATAATCCAAGCATATAAAAGACCCCTTTTAATATTGCGTTTAACTCAACATGAAAGATATAACGTGTTTATCGTTACAATACGAAGATATAATAGAAACACCATAACGAAAAAAATATATAAAAAAAAACAAATCCCTTATCCAATAAGACGTATAAATCACACCATAGATCACGCATACTTCACCCTTGTCGACGAATCCATACGCGGTTTCTTCCTTCCCAACCTATTTCAATACATATAACGATTTATTTATGCCAACATCATTTATGTATGTCAGCGATAATCAACAGCGTGGTACCGTTAACATCAAACAAACCAAATACGAACCTCGATTTGAAATCATCAACTGCTGGATCCGAGGGATTTAGCATCACACGTGTAGGCGTAGACTCACATATAGTTGTCTTTCCTAATCGAGCAATTATTGATATCGATTAGCATAAAATGTTTTAGGACTTAGATCCAATGTAGGTTATTTGGTTTGGCGATATGCCGTTTCATTGGCAGAATTTTTCTAGTTTTTACCAAATATACACATTTTACATTTCGGGAAATTGCAAAGTAAAAGAAGTTGTCATAAAGTTTTTGAAACTAAGGCTTGAAACGGCACATCAATGCTTTTGGCAGGGGTATACAGTCGAGACTAAGTCATTGTGTCACACGCAAATGTGACAAAACTTTGATTTTTTATTATTTACCTCTTCACGTGCAAGCATTCACGTTAAACATACTAACCTGCCATTTTTTGTTGTTCTCGCATATAATTGACAATGAGAAGCGCCGTGACCGGTCTTAAACATAAATGGTCTCGTGAAAAAGTCATTTCTAAAAGCAAGTGAAAATCTTCTTTGCGAAACATAGAATTTTCAATATTTTAATTGAAACGAAACTTTAATTTTAAGCAGGCTATAAATGACAAAATCAAAGATAAATTAAACTTAACTTCAAATGTGAAATGACAACTTATACGTAAGCTGAATTAAAAATACTGAAACGGAAACAAACTCGGAACTAATTCAAGAAGCTAGTTGCTATTTGGATTTTTCGAGGGAAAACAAACTCTAAAAACATTAGACCATCATTCATTCTACGCAAACTCCACTCATCTTCTCAATATTCTCAATCTTAACCTCTTTCCAGGTCCGCCAAACTGCCATCGACCCCGATCTCGTCACGTTTTTGGAATCTGGCTTACTGTCATTCAACGTCCCTTCTTCAATAATGACTTCACTGCTGTCCTCTAACATCAAAATACTCTAGACAAAAACAACCGAAATCCAAACGAATGTCAGACAATATATAATGAAAAGGTGCTCTCGGAAAAGGTGATAAATATCACAGACGACATGTATTACCGGTTCACCAGAAAGGAATTCAGATGGGGTAACTTCCTTAGCGGAATCGGTGAGATCGTCAGTTTTATCAACCACACTAAGTGTAGAAAGGAACTTGATGACCTTGTAAATACTATGCCCTCCTTTCAGATCAGCTTCCTCGACGGCTATTACAAACTAAAACGTTTTTCCTCACAAATCCTGTAACCCTTCTGGCACGTCGTCAGGATATTCGATCTGCGTCAAAGTTATACCAATCCAAACAACATTACGAATAAGAAACGTGTTATTGGTGTTCACAATTCAGAAAAATCATTTTACTTGCGCTACACGTCATTACAAAACTGTGCAAAAATATAAGTGGAAATCTACCTCGTCGACTACACAGCCGAATAACTCGGATGCCTCATGCTAAAGAATCCCTTTTGCCAGGGAATCAAATAACATGAGTTTGGTATCGAGAGTGCCACCCATCATCTTGAGGTGCAACTTGAACCTGAATTGCAATGTTTACACGAAAAATTGTTAGGTATTTGATGATTGGTCCTAATAAGATTTTATTAGTAGTAAATAATAAAGGGATAACCTCGCAACAACATTGGTAATGTTTGCATATCACTTTTTAAAAAATCACTTATGCGAACGAAGAACTTCGCGAACCCGCTGACGATCCTGCAAGATGAAAACAAACACTATTTGAATTATACTCATGATTGTACCAACCAAGGGACGCAATTAGACAATCGAAAGTAAGAGGCATCACCTTAAATACTACGAAAAAAACATCTCTCGACTGCACCTATAACAATATCCCAAAAGAGTCCAATCGATATGAGAAACAGTATTTGTATTTATATAAAATAATTGTGATATATGGATTTACCGTTACAGAAAAGCGTCCACGTGAAAGATGATGTTCTCTAAACCGTCGACGATCCTGCAAGTTAAACACAAACTCTAATTGATTTATATTTTTCAGACACACCATAAATATCAAAACGCCGTCAAGAAAACGTAAACATCGTTGCACAAATCTTACATACCAAACGCGACATAACAATCAAGCGACCATGATACTAAACTACAAAGAGAACAAATAAACGTTGTTAGTTTCGTATACTAACAATATCCCAAAAGAGTCCAATCGATATGAGAAACACTATTTGTATTTATATAAAATAATTATGATATATGGATTTACCGCTACAGAAAAGCGTCCACGTAAAAGAAGTTGTTCTCTAAACCGTCGACGATCCTGCAAGTTAAACACAAACTCTAATTGATTTATATTTTTTTCAGACACACCATAAATATCAAAACGCCGTTAAAAAAACGTAAACATCGTTGCACAAATCTTACATACCAAACACGACATAACGATCAAGCGACCGTGATATTAAACTGCAAAGAGAATAAATATCAAAACGCCGTTAAAAAACGTAAACATCGTTGCACAAATCTTAAATACCAAACACGACATAACGATCAAGCGACCGTGATATTAAACTGCAAAGAGAACAAATAAACGTTGTTAGTTTTGTATGCTATCAAATAAAATGTGATTATTTGTATTTATATAAAATAATTGTGATATATGGATTTACCGTTACAGAAAAGCGTCCACGTGAAAGAAGATGTTCTCTAAACCGTCGACGATCCTGCAAGTTAAACACAAACTCTAATTGATTTCTATTTTTCAGACACACCATAAATATCAAAACGCCGTCAAGAAAACGTAAACATCGTTGCACAAATCTTACATACCAAACGCGACATAACAATCAAGCGACCATGATACTAAACTACAAAGAGAACAAATAAACGTTGTTAGTTTCGTATGCTAACAATATCCCAAAAGAGTCCAATCGATATGAGAAACACTATTTGTATTTATATAAAATAATTATGATATATGGATTTACCGCTACAGAAAAGCGTCCATGTAAAAGAAGTTGTTCTCTAAACCGTCAACGATCCTGCAAGTTAAACACAAACTCTAATTGATTTATATTTTTTTCAGACACACCATAAATATCAAAACGCCGTTAAAAAAACGTAAACATCGTTGCACAAATCTTACATACCAAACACGACATAACGATCAAGCGACCGTGATATTAAACTGCAAAGAGAACAAATAAACGTTGTTAGTTTTGTATGCTATCAAATAAAATGTGATATATGGATGTACCGTTACAGAAAGGCATCCATGTAAAAGAATATGTCCTCTAAACCGTCGACGATCCTGCAAGTTATACACAAACTCTAATTGATTTATATTTTTCAGACACACCATAAATATCAAAACGCCGTCAAGAAAACGTAAACATCGTTGCACAAATCTTACATACCAAACACGACATAACGATCAAGCGACCGTGATATTAAACTGCAAAGAGAACAAATAAACGTTGTTAGTTTCGTATGCTATCAAATAAAATATCAATAACTACGTAGAGTATGAGCAGTACCAAACCATAGACGATATCAAAATCTGTGTCAAAACATAAATCGACGTAATACAGATCGAGCGAAAGAGACCAAAACGATGTCGATAAAATTTAAACCGAGCCGTACAACACTTACATTACAACACACCGCAAAACTCCGAAGTGCCCATGACCCTAGCTGCGCGAGAAGCAAACAAACGCAGTCAGCAAGCTAAAAATAATTAGCAATTGCATAAACCCTAAACTATATGAGATCAAACGTAAAACATATATCGGCGATAACTAAAGCAAGAACCACAAAAAATCGTAGATGATATGAGAAATACTCGAAGTATATATATGAGAGACGGTAGCTAGGGTTTCAACGCTTAATCCGCCCGATTATACAATTATCAGTAATCCGATAAGTACATATACGAATATATCATCGTAACCGAATCTGAAGTTATCCTTTTTCGTATTTTATTTTGCCAAATATGCGTGTTTATCCCTTAATGCGTGTTTATCCCTTAATAAAGAATAAAGGAAGTTTTCCCTTTTAAATCGCATTAAATCGTTTAAATTCGTTTAAATTCGTATATATTAACTTAAAGACGGAATTAGACACGCTAATCTTTGTATTCATTAAGGGCGAGAGGGTAATAATTAGTGAGGACGATTCTAGTGCGTTTTTACTTCGCAAATAATTAATTTTAAAGCGTTTATTGCCTTATTGGTAAATTGGAATGAAAAGTTTACATACAATATGAAAGTAGAAGATAGTATGTTGAAAGTTGAAGATACAATGGTTTTTACTTGCTATACTTGTCTCGTTAAAACCAAATATCCTGCTATATCCCTTTTACTCTACGTGTCTCTCCTCTCCATTTTTGACAAAGCCACCCGAGAATCTGAAATTCTATTACTACTGCTCCTTTCCCACATACCATATGTATTTTTGAAAGACAATATAAAAGAAAATATCGTAAACCAACATTAGTAACCATCTTCCAAATCTTAGAAGGCCACAACTCACAAGATAACGTTGGTCAGGAAAACTACAACATTCAATTCCCACTTCTTCTTTTTTCAGTCGTCAGCTACTTCTCCAGTAGAGTTTTCATCTTCTTTCACTCTCTCAAATGCTGCAACAAACCAGAAAAAACAAACCAAGGCTCACATTCCCAATCTTTGTCTACATTGCGTAGAGGCACAGTCTGAAAATATTTTTACTTGCATTGTGGCCATCGTAGAAATTAGAACGACAAAATTAGAGAATAATAAAGCAGGGACAAACATGTGTGGGAGTCTGTTTTTCTATGTGAAGGAACAAACATATTTTTACAGTTGTAGGTAGCCAGCCATATGCTGATAGCTGAAGACGTACCGAGTGAGCAGAAGCTTCTTCTCTTAACTGGACCGTAAATATTATAATCAATTAGCAATCATAACATACATAAGGTAGCTGATTTTAGACATTAGTTGAAGATACTATTGATTTCACAAGCTACTAAATATTGTGTGGCGAGCAACTCTAACATCACATAATCTCAGATGCATAAGAGTCTGTATATCAACCCCACAGCTAACTGGTGATCTCTGATGCCTCAGGAATTGGTGAATGTGTTTCCTTCCTTATACTTGGCTTCTTCTTCTTACTCCTCATATTTCCAACCTCACTTTCAGCTACCGCCGGATTTTTTTCCGCTTGAAGTGGCACTTTTCGAATGAAGATGAGGTCATCGCACCGCCTGAGTTGACTATATAAAATTTTTAAAACTTAAATTCGGTGATTTAGGAGAGTAAATTCATTGGAAATAGATGAATTAGACAAAAAAAAAAAAAAAAAAAAAAAAAAAAAAAAAAAAAAAAAAAAAAAAAAAAACTTAAATAGTAAGAAGACGGGAGAGGGCTTACATCTTGAATATGGATCGCTCACTCCTTGTGAATGGTAGTCGAGTACATGTAATGAAAGGAAGAACCATTAACCTGTCAAATCGATCTTCTTTCTTCTGCGTTCCAACATAAAATATTGAGATATAAAGTCCCACATCGGAACTTTATATGAGACTTAAGTGATATATAAGGGATTGAGGCCTCTCCACCTATTGCCAATTGGTTTTAGGTTGGATGTTAAGGAAACTTAACATGGTATCAGACTAATTTGTATATCCTATGTATTATATAGTCTCATATTTTTTTCAATGACATTTGTTAAGCTCCATATACAGTAGCTTTCTTGAATCTCTTTTTAAAATCATAGACAACCGAGTAAACTACAACCGTTGTGAAATCGAATTCTCACATGGGTCAGAGTAAAAATTACTTTGCTACCTGTCCTCTATGGATGAAGCAGTGACGCATAATATCTTTCTAGATTAAATACATCCTTCATGCACAATTGCACATGACACTAACATAAATCTATTGTATATCAGTTTGACAGTAAATAAGATAGAAGAAGAACGTAGTTCAGCTACAAAAGATCTTGTCTCATTTCTATCAATTACGGAAATGAACACATGCAATAAATCTAGTTTATTATTCTCAAATTAGAAAATCAAAGAAATATTGAGTTTGCATTTTACTTCTTGTTGATCATGATTACACCTTTAAAATTACTACCACCAATATACTTAAAACTGAATTAACAATTATGTTCATTTGCGTGGCCTCCATTTACAAACAATTTATGATATGAGCCAATATATTTCTTAACCCACAAATATGTTATAATATATAATAACCACATATAAAAAAGCCCAACGTTTTAGCTTAGCCCACAATCAGCCCCAAAAATAAAGAGATGTCGTCATCTTCTTCTTCTGAACTTGGTTAAACACTCAAAACTCCAATCGATTCAACTCACTGTAACCGCTTACTCATCTTCAATGTCCTCTCCCTCTTTTGAATTTATGGCACATCCGATCGGAATCGTCTCTTTGCGATCCTATAAAACCCACAAATCTATAAACCCACGAGATGCACCTCACTTTGCAACTCATCTTCCCCCTGGACCAAATCGGAAATCTAGCGATGGCATCGAAAGCTCCTTCTTCCTCTGTCAAACGTGTTGGTTTGGCTTCTTCTCTCTAATAAGAGTATAGGGTTCATCGATTTGGGCCTAATCATTTAAAACATAATGCTTTACATCTCCTCATCGTCGATTCTTCTTCCACAGAACACAATCAGCAACTCCTCTGCGACCTTAATAAGGTGCGTCTCAAAATTGTGTTATATATCCTCATCCCTTTACCTTCTTCCTTTTCACATAATCTACATATAGAAATGGAGTTTCAATCATCACGGAATGGAGCCCAGCGATCGAGGTTCTTATAATATAAATAATTATTTCCCTTCTGATTTACAAAATCGGCTTCCCTTATGTTGAATCCAATGGATTCAATACCAAAACCAACTATTTCAGAAGTTCAGTCGTCCAAAGGTTAGATCATCAAACTAATCATCGTTGATTATGTGTTTTGCACCTCTCAGATCATGCGCTTCGACTTCCTCAACATAGACTCTTCTCGGCCACAACGAAATAGTCTTTCTGGTGATCTCTCCTCATTCTCACTTCCTCAGATTGGTCATCAACCTTGGCTGGAATTCCAAACTTCATGTGGGTATGTTTTATTGACCTCTTGCTTTCTCTATTTTTCAAATTGGGCGAACAAAACATTCATACACATTATTCTTAACCAATATTATAATTTTGTTTGTCTAATTTTTGTGGCTGCTTCAATCGTGCGGGAGCGATTTAGGCATGAATCTTGATGGGGACAGCCTTTCAACAATACATTTGGGGTGATTATTATAATCTTAAGACACATGTGTGCAGTTGATAGTTGATGGTATTAACAACCTCAATACCGTCCTCGATGAACTTGGTCAATATGGTTGGCACTACATCTTGTGCACTAGCGCTGGCTGCAACACGAAATTGTGAAAGCATGACACCTCATTGTGTTGTACTGTTGGAACTTAAATTAACAAGTGAGGTTGAGTCATTTTTCCGGTGTCTTTTCCGGCAAGGTCATTGCCCAGAATTACCGGATTATGAGCTCATTAGAAAGCTTGTAGTATGGACTACAACTTTGAATGCTCATATGATAAATTTGAAGAATTGGTGAATGAGAAATTGTTTGGTCAAAGTGTGATGTGGGAAACATAACAAGTTTTGTCCCACATTGGAAGTTGAGAGATTTTCTATCTACTATATAATAAGACACATCATGGTTGATGATCAACAACATACATGGAGTGATAGATGGACCGACCACGCGCGCACCACCACCACCACCGAACCGAGCCGCGTCGTGGGCTTGGGCTTGGGCTTGGGCAATTGGACTTTCGGTCCATAAGTTAGTTCTTTTTGGGGTATCAATTGCATTTCGATTTTGGTTCAATGAAACCTTAAACCGGTGCAACGAAACATTGTGTTGGTTCAATTCGCGCCCCTCCGGTTTATTAAAAACCGAACTCCATCGTCTTCTCCAGACACTCTGAAATTTTTCAGAAAACAAAAACAACTTAAAGTTCTATGACATCTTCCTACAAGTAAGTCTCGAGAGTTATTCATAGAATCTCGTGTTCGTCAGACTACGATTTGGGTGTTGCATATCGTTTTCATATACGGTTTTATCCTGGGATTTGTAATCGTATCGAACCATCACACTACGGGCGATTTTTCAAATTAAGGAAAGAGAGATATCTCGACTCAGTTTTTCATACGCGTTTTAAGAATCATGTTTTATCTATCTTTCTTAATTCGTTCTTGTTTTTTACATTCGGTATTCTCAGTTCCGTTTTTGCGGTCCTACAATCTTAATTCGAAAAATCCGTTCAACGCTTACCGCTTGATCGGATTGAGAATTTGCTGAATTTTATTTATCACTTCTTTCTGTTAAAAAATCAAAAACGGAGTTTGTGATCTGTTTTAATTATCCGCGAATCGTTTCTGTATTTTTCAAAATATTTGCTGCGTTTTCTTAAAAACGTTTCTGCAATTTCCGAAAATCGTTTCTGGAATTTTTTTTTTTTCTTACCAACGTTTTTGGTTTAAACATTCTGTACAAGAATCGTTTCTGTTTCTGCGAAAGAGTTTGCGAAACAAATATCATTATTAATATCACTTCTGTTTGTCTGTTATCAGAATGGCGGATGATGATATCAATATGAGTGGGAATGACACCCCAACTACTGAGACAAATGTTGACTCTGTAGCCCGAGATCTGATCGGAGTTCGTCTTCAAACACCGACTGTTTCCCAAGACAACTATGGGATGTCTCAGTTACCCGCTGCGATGGCACATGGTTTAATGCCGGAAAAATTCGACGGCAAAGGCTTCAAAACGTGGCAGAATAAGATGCTCTTCTACATGAGTAACTTGAACTGCGAGAAGTTTTTGAAGGAGGATCCACCGATCGTTCCACTCGGAAACAAAGACTCTCACGTTCTTGCTTCTGTTGATGCATGGAAATATGCAGATTTTGTGTGTAGAGGTTGGATCTTAGGCCGCCTCATTGATCCACTGTATCAAGTATACAGTCAAGTACGAACTTCTAAGGAACTCTGGTTGGCCTTGGAGAAGAAGTACAAATCTGACGATGCTGGTTGTCAGAAGTTTGCCGTTGCGAAGTTCCTGGAATTCAAGATGGTGGACTCCAAGCCTATCATGGAACAAGTCGATGCTTTAACTTTGTTGTGCCATGAGATAGCGGCTGAGGGAATGAAAATCTGTGAGATTTTTACTGTCAATTGCTTCATTGAGAAGCTTCCCCCAAGCTGGCAAAGTTTTAAGAACTACCTTAAGCACAAGAAGAAGCCGATGTCTCTCTCTGGTGTCATCACAAGGCTCCAAATGGAGGACATAAACCGTGCTAATTTCTCTCCTCCGGATCAACACAATGTTAATGTGGCTGAGCACAACAATAACTGGAAAAGGAAGAGGAGCTCTTCTCAACAGTCCCTAAAACCGACATCCTCAACAAACTTCAAGAAGGTTGCAAAACCAGGACATAAGTTTAAAGGGAAATGTCACAATTGTGGCAAACTGGGTCACAAATCTGATGTCTGCAGGAGCAAACCCAAGGGTAACAAAAAGGCTGAAGCTAACATCACTGAAGAAGAGATGTGTGCGGTTGTGAATGAAGTGAACATGGTCGATGACAATCCCAAGGAATGGTGGTATGACACTGGAGCAACCACTCACATCTGCACTGATAGGTCGATGTTCACAACTTATCAGAAAAGCAAAACAGAGGAGCAGCTGTTCATGGGAAACACAGCCTTCTCGAAGATCGAAGGTCGGGGCAAGGTGGTTATGAAGCTGACTTCAGGACGTGAACTGTCACTCACCAACGTCAAGCACGTGCCGGACATGAGGAAGAACCTAGTTTCAGGAACTCTCTTGAGCAAGGCAGGATTCAGCGTCAACCTCGAAGCTGACAAATTAATCCTTAGGAAGAATGGGGTTTATTTGGGAAGGGGTTTTGAAAAAGGAGGACTTGTCAAGTTGTGTGTTACGACAGTCCTCCGTACTGATAAAGTTACAAACCTTAATGGTGTAATTGCTGACAATGCTATTAATAATAATTCTGTTGCTTATTTAGTTGAGTCTTTTAATGTTTGGCATGAAAGATTAGGCCACGTGAATTATAAATCCATACAAAGGTTAATGAATTTGAACCTTATTCCAAAAGTGAAAGCACCAAAAGAGAAATGTGAAGTTTGTGTACAATCTAAACTCACAAAAACCCCATCGTCTCAAGTACATAGAGATACAGAACCTCTTGGTTTAATACACACAGATCTCTGCGATCTGAAATTTATACAAACTAGAGGTAGTAAAAAGTATTTTGTGACATTCATTGATGATCATACAAAATATTGTTATGTATACTTGTTACGTAGCAAAGATGAAGCTTTGTCTAAATTCAAGGAGTATAAACTTGAAGTTGAAAACCAACTAGGTAAAACTATTAAAATAGTTCGAAGTGATAGAGGAGGTGAGTATGATGGTCCGTTCAATGACTTTTGTCAACAAAATGGCATCATACATCAAACCACAGCTCCCTATTCCCCAGAATCTAACGGAGTTGCGGAACGCAAAAACCGAACTCTCAAAGAAATGATGAATGCAATGTTGCAAGAATCGGGATCACCCCGGTCAATGTGGGGGGAAGCTTTGCTTACTACGAACTATATCCTCAACAGAATACCACATAAAGTTATTGGCAAGACGCCATATGAACTTTGGAAAGGTATGTTACCTTCGTACAAATACCTCAAAGTGTGGGGGCGCCTTGCAAAAGTCGCAGTACCACCTCCGAAAAAGGTCACGATTGGACCTAAAACAGTTGACTGTGTTTTCATAGGATATGCACATAACAGTAGTGCCTATCGGTTTCTGGTTCACAAATATGATATACCTGATATCCATGTGAACACAGTAATGGAATCACGGAATGCATCGTTCTTTGAAAATATTTTTCCTTGGGACGATAAGAAATGTCAGAAAAGGACACTCGAACAACGGGACACGAGTTTCCCAACAGATCATACTAGTACTTCTATAATTTCAACACATGATGGAGAAAACATAGAAGATGAACCTCGACGTAGCAAACGAGCTCGTAAGGAAAAATCATTTGGTGATGATTTTCTAGTTTTTCTTATAGAGAATGCACCACGAACCTACGCAGAAGCCATGTCTATACCAGACGCACCTTATTGGAAGGAAGCTGGGAATAGTGAGATTGATTCACTTTTGCAACATCATACATATGAGATTTGTGATTTACCCGAAGGGTGTAAAGCACTAGGATGTAGATGGATTTTCACAACGAAAATGACAATCGAAGGTCTTATAAATGTATATAAGGCTAGGCTTGTGGTTCAAGGTTACCGACAAAAAGAAGGTCTGGACTTCTTTGACACATATTCTCCAGTGACGCGTATAACCTCAATTAGAATTTTGGTTAGTATTGCAGCGTTAAGAGGCCTGGAAATATGTCAAATGGATGTCAAAACTGCATTTCTACATGGAGATCTCGAAGAAGAGATCTACATGAAACAACCTGAAGGTTTTGTGATTCCTGGACAAGAACACAAAGTTTGCCGACTTATCAAATCATTGTATGGGCTAAAGCAAGCTCCAAAACAATGGCATGAAAATTTTGATAATGTGATGATGTCAAATGGTTTCACCATTAACGAATGTGATAAATGCATATACATCAAAGATACTCCCTACCGATATGTTTTGTTGTGTTTGTATGTTGATGACATGCTCATTATTGGCAGCAATAAAGACATGATTACTCAAACTAAATGTTTACTTAATCGTAACTTTGAAATGAAAGATCTGGGTTTAGCTGATGTTATTCTCGGTATTCAGATTCACCGACATGCCGGAGGAATAATCTTATCACAATCACATTATGCTCAAAAGATACTTGATCGATTTAAAAACTATTCAAGTGGAACTGCAAAAACTCCAATTGACCCTCATATTCATCTAACTAAAAACTCAAGAGCTGGAGTCTCCCAGCTGGAATATGCACGAGTAATTGGAAGTCTAATGTACTTAACGAATTGTACTAGACCCGATCTAGCACACGCATTAAACGTACTAAGTCGTTATACTAGTAACCCAGGACATAAACATTGCAAAGCTATCACTAGAGTATTGGATTACCTACGTTATACCAAAGATTATAGTCTACACTATGGTAAAGAACCCGGAGTTATGGAAGGATACAGCGACGCAAACTGGATTGCGGACTCCAAAAACTCAAAATCCACAAGTGGATATGTCTTTACACTTGGAGGCGCAGCAGTGTCCTGGAAATCTACCAAAAAAACCGTGATAGCCACTTCCACAATGGAATCTGAATTTATCGCCCTTGATAAATGTGCTCAAGAAACAGAATGGCTTCGCAATTTTTTGGAAAATATCCCCATGTGGGAGAAACCAGTGCCAGCATTACGTGTACACTGCGATAGTCAATCAGCTATCTCTCGGGCACTGAATAATAATTATAATGGTAAGTCTCGACACATTCGATGACGTCATAAAACCATTAGAAACTTGATCCCTACTGGAGTACTCACAATAGATTATATCAAATCTGCCGATAACCTAGCTGATCCATTCACTAAAGGTTTGGCAAGAGATCAAGTAATCAAATCATCTAGAGGAATGGGTTTACAAGCCTATAGAAAAGATGCGACTTGATGGTAACCTCACCTACATGACTGGAGATCCCAAGAAATAGGTTCAAAGGGAGAACAACTTCAAGTTAAATCGATGGACACTGTGAGATTAGTTTCTCTACCCAGTTCCTAGGATGTTGAAAAAGTGTTATACATGTAAGTAAATACGGATAAGCATATTGCTTTTAATGATTCTATAGCTTAATATAATGGAGTAGTGCAGGATACTTCCAAAATTAAGTTAATAGCAGATCACCTAGTGAGTGTGAAATGCGGCCGTTTCTAGGAGAATGAAGGAAATGCTATATTCTCCAAGTTCACTCATGATAACCAGGCAAGTTCAAGGCCAAAATGAACACAATAGAGAACAAGGTTCTATGAGAAAATGAAGCTGTGTTATAGCTGTTGTCTAGTTTTACATCAAACTCCAGGGGGTTCAAGGCATTATGTCCACCTTCTGGCCAAGCAATTCCGACAGCTACTAACTACGAATGGTTCAAAGCTGAAAAATTGCTACCAACTCAGATACAGTAATTTTTCGTAATACTCTCGAAAAGTCTGTCTGTCTAGTTAACTAAGTTAGTCTATTCAGTAGAGTCTTAGAGTATATCGAGTCATATGTTTAGAGGTAATTTCTATTCATGTGGGGGATTGTTGGAACTTAAATTAACAAGTGAGGTTGAGTCACTTTTCCGGTGTCTTTTCCGGCAAGGTCATTGCCCAGAATTACCGGATTATGAGCTCATTAGAAAGCTTGTAGTATGGACTACAATTTTGAATGCTCATTTGATAAATTTTAAGAATTGGTGAATGAGAAATTGTTTGGTCAAAGTGTGATGTGGCAGACATAACAAGTTTTGTCCCACATTGGAAGTTGAGAGATTTTCTCTCTACTATATAATAAGACACATCATGGTTGATGATCAACAACATACATGGAGTGATAGATGGACCGACCACGCGCACCACCACCACCACCGAACCGAACCGAGCCGAGCCGTAGAAGCGCGGGATAACAACTAGTCATATATATGAATGGGGAAGGATCCTCTCCACTTTTGCGACATGTGGATACAGGAGAGCCTGCCACATGGCAGTTAATTAGAAGAAAAAAAAAAACTTATCGACTTCTTCTTTTATTCTCTCTACAGAATTACAATTGAACATTAATATTGCATAATAGTCTCTTAAATTGTGGATTAAGATGCAATGCATAAGGTTCCAAATTGATTGGTCTTTCCTTTTGTATTTCATGATGGAAGTTTCGAATAAGGATGTAACATCTCGGTTTGTGATAAATGAGGAGAGACTTAAGAGAATTGATTTGGCTACCTATGTCAACAAAGTGCACTTACCTTTTCGGTCAAAGGCCCATAAGTAACTCCAGAGTTAAGCGTGCTTGGACTGGAGTAATGGAAGCCAAACCCAGACGAGAGTGTGGAATCAAGTGGAATGGTCTTGACTCACACCGTCAGGGGGTGATGTTCCAGGTGCGCAACGCGCGCAGTGAGTGGGGGTGAATTGTAACATCCCGGTTTGTGATAAATGAGGAGAGGTTTAAGAGAATTGATTTGACTACCTATGTCAACAAAGTGCACTTACCTTTTCGGTCAAAGGCTCATAAGTAATTCCAGAGTTAAGCGTGCTTGGGCTGGAATAATGGAAGTGTAATATCCGTAAACCAATCTATCGCTTTGGGGAAGCGGTGTCGATCGACACCAGGGGTAGTGTGGGTCGACACCAAAGGTTTAAATCGATTTCGGTTCGATTTGAGTTCCGGTTTGGGCTGGTTTGTGGGTTAAAGCCCTAGGTCGCGTTTTAAGAGTGGTGGCTGCATTGTTTTTGTCTTTTTTCGTGAAAAACAAGAGGAAAAGAGGCAGAGAAAAAGTTGAGGTGATTCTGGAGATTTCTGGGTGATTTCTGAGGATTCATAGGCTGTGGTTGTTGTTCTTCATCTCCTTCTTCTCTTCAATCCTTTGTCAAGGTGAGTGCATGACCGTAGGCTCGCATATAAGAGAATTTGTGGATGTGGATCATGATTTGGTAGAGTTATGTGGTTTTTCGTGTTGTTTTGTGTGATATTCGCGGGTTGAATCGCGTGTGGTGTGTTGATTTGGTGATTTGGGTGTTTCTGTGTTGAAAATCGAAGTTGGCGTCGATCTCCTGGATCGGTGTCGATCGACACCAAGCTGGTGTCGGTCGACACCAAACGGGCAAGGTGTCGACCGACACAGGTGTGTGTCGATCGACACAGTCCGGTTTAATCCGGTTATTTGGCGGTTTAAGAAATCAATTGGATTAAGTGGTTTAAACCGGTTTAATTGTAATTAAATGGTTTAATAAGGGAATTAATTAATAATTGGTGAAATTAATTAATTAAGTGATCTAAAAATAATTGTGGAAATTATTTAAATGTTTAAAAATTATTATTTAATTGTGGTAATTATTTAATAATTAAAGTGAAGGATTTAATAATTGTGGTAATTATTAATATTGATGAAAATTGTTAAAATTGCGTAATTGGCCTGTAGGCGGGGTGATTGCCTCACTAAGTATTTATTAAATATTTATGCATCTCTTTTTCCCTAATGTGATGCAGGTAGCCGAAATGTTCTTCCGCGGAAAGAGACCGAGAGAAGAGGATGATGAGACTAGGAACTTGATTTTGGCAATCTTGTTGTGGCTAGTACGGAATTCGTTGTTAGGGTGTTAGCTTGATTTTAATAATGTAGCAAACCTGGTGTTTAGGTTGCTAGAATTTATTATTGGTTTTTATCGGTTATTGGTTTATTTGTTGAACTGGTATTTGAGTTATTTAATTATTGATTTCTTTCGAGAATTTTCGCATTGATAATTAATAAAAAAAAAAAAAAAAAAAAGCTTGGTTGTTTCATTTTGGTATCAGAGCGAATACGGTTTTAGGACTGTTAGTATTGGATGAATTGGACTATGTGTTTAATTGATTATGTGAGTTAGTCAGTTAGTAGTATAGTCTCATCCTCTCGGTCTTCCAGTTTTCCGCGGTAAGTTGTGTGTTTTATCTTGTGGTTTGTTTTGTGTTGTCTAGTTGCTCATCTACTGTGATGTGGTAGTGTAGTGAGATGGATGCAGGAGCTAGAGGTCGTGGTAGAGGTCGTGGTAGGGGCCGTGGTGCAGACCGTGGCAGAGGCCGTGGCGGAGGCCGTGGCAGGGGCCGTGGTCGTGGAGCTCAGGCTGATTCCGCTGAGAGTGCAGTGCCTAGTGTGGCGCCTAGTGTGGCGACAGCGTCAGAGACTCAGTTTGTGGCGAGTGAGACCAGTTTGGGCGCTAGTGTGGGCGCGGGAGTTGGGGTTGCCCCAGGTGCGGGTGCCGCGCCGGCTCATGGTTTTGGTGACCAGTTGATGGGGGTTCTGACGCAGATTTTGGCACGTCTCCCGCAGTCAGTTCCAGAGCAGGCTCCGGGTGTTCCTCCGGTGGTGGGGGCACAGCAGGGCGTTTTTGTTGGGCAGCATGGTGCTGCAGTGGTTGGGCATCCTTCCTATCTTGAGATGATGAGGGAGATGCAGAGGATCGGGACGCCTTTCTTTGAGGGTAGAGGTGGGCCCGAGGAGGCCGATGAGTGGCGGCAGAGGTTGGAACGGAATTTCCGTTCGGTCAGGTGTCCAGAGGGATACCAGGTGGAGTTGGCAGTGCATTACCTTGGTGGAGATGCACATTTGTGGTGGCGTTCTGTCATGTTGAGGAGGGCAGTGTGGACTTGGGGTGACTTCCTAGCGTAGTTCAACGCCAAGTATTTTCCTCAGGAGGCCAGAGACAGATTTCAGTTGAGGTTTGTGGCATTGACTCAGGGAGATAGGTCAGTGCGAGAGTATGACGCTGAGTTTGGCAGACTTGTGGCGTATATCGGTTACGGTCTTGAGGGTGAGCGGAGTCTGATGGCGAGATTCCTTCAGGGTCTTCGATCGAGCATCAGGACTCAGTGCAGTGGTAGTTCGTATTCTACCAGGGCAGAGTTGGTGGAGCTAGCAGCGTCCAACGAGGAGGACCTTCGGGAGCAGGTTGGTCCAGTTGTGGTGCCATCTGCGGTTGTTCCTGCTACCCAGCCGAGGTGCCAGCAGCAACAGCAGCAGCGTAGGAGTTTCAGTTCTTGTTCTAGCAGGGGCGGCAAGCCTGCGCAGGGCCAGAAGAGGAGACTTGAGGAGGTTGCTGGAGGCAGCCAGAGTGTTCGTGGTTGCTTCGGTTGTGGGAGCTTCGAGCATCGGGTGGCTAGTTTTCCCAAGAGTAGTGCGTCGCGGGATACTAGAGTGTGCTTTCACTGCAGGGAGCCGGGGCATATCAAGCCTTTGTGTCCCAAGTTGCAGCAGGTGTCAGTGGCGTCGGTTCAGCCGGTGGCGCAGATTGCAGCAGTGCAGCCGTTGGAGTAGTTGGGAGCAGCGCCGCGGGTGTACTCTTCGGCAGAGGTGGGCCAGACCAGTCAGTCAGGCCAGATCACAGGTAAAATTCTGATTCAGACTTCGTAAATTCTTAGTGTAGAATTGTGGTGTGGTTGTCTGTTCTTTATTTTACTGTGATAATGTTTAGGGTTCTCAACATTTGTGAATGTGTAGGGACCTTGTTAGTGGGTGGTGTTGAGTCTCACGTGCTATTTGACTCGGGAGCATCTAACTGCTTCATTACTCCGGAGTGTGCCGAGAGTAGAGGTATCCAGAGTAGCGCTGGTGAGCGCAAGGGTTTTGTCAAGGTTGCCGGTGGAGGTTACTTGACTACTTTGGGTCGTGCTAGAGCAGTCGACGTTCAGATTGCAGGGCAGTCTATGCCAGCAGACTTGGTCATCAGTCCGGTGGAGCTGTATGACGTGATTTTTGGGATGGATTGGCTGTCGTGTTACAGAGTTCATCTGGATTGTTTCAGAGGCAGAGTTGTATTTGAGCGAGATGCAGGGAGGTTGGTTTATCAGGGTGTGAGACCGACTTCAGGGAGTCTTGTGATCTCGGCTATTCAGGCTGAGCAGATGATAGGGCGAGGCTGTGAGGCGTATTTGGCGACTATAGTGATGTCGGAGTCTAGTGGCAAGGTGGCTCTTGAGGATATTGAGGTTGTCCGGGAGTTCGAAGATGTGTTTCGGTCACTGAAGGGATTGCCACCATCTTGGTCAGATCCCTTCACGATTGAGTTAGAGCCCGGGACAGCTCCAATATCGAAGACACCTTACAGGATGGCGCCAGCGGAGCTGGCAGAGCTGAAGAAGCAGCTAGAGGACCTTTTGAGTAAAGGGTTCATCAGACCGAGTGTTTCACCGTGGGGAGCACCAGTGTTGTTTGTGAAGAAGTAGGATGGCAGTTTCCGGTTGTGCATCGATTATCGGGGACTCAACCGAGTCACAGTGAAGAACAGGTATCCACTCCCTATGATTTATGAGTTGTTGGATCAGTTGAGGGGTGCTACCTGGTTCTCCAAGATTGACTTGGCATCGGGTTATCATCAGATCCCGATAGATGAGGCAGATGTCCGCAAGACGGCGTTCAGGACGAGGTATGGGCACTTCGAGTTTGTAGTCATGCCTTTTGGGCTGACTAATGCGCCGACAGCGTTTATGAGATTGATGAACGACGTGTTCAGGGAGTTTTTGGACGTGTTCGTTATCATTTTCATTGATGACATCTTAGTGTATTCGAGGAGTCCAGATGAGCATGCGACTCACTTGAGGCTTGTTTTGGAGAAGCTTTGAGAGCATAAGTTGTTTGCTAAGTTGAGCAAGTGCAGCTTTTGGCAGAGAGAGATGGGTTTTCTTGGCCATATCGTTTCTGCAGAGGGAGTGTCTGTGGATCCGGCTAAGATCGAGGCTATCAGAGATTGGTCTAGACCGAGTAGCGCTACCAAGATCAGGAGTTTTCTGGGCTTAGCGGGATACTATAGGAGGTTTGTCAGGGGCTTTGCGAGTATGTCTCAGCCGATGACGAGGTTGACAGGCAAGGATGTGCCGTTTGTGTGGTCGCCTGAGTGCGAGGAGAGCTTTGGGAAGCTCAAGGAGATGTTGACTAGCACCCCAGTGCTGGCATTACCCGATCCGGGGAAGCCTTACGTGGTGTATACAGATGCTTCAGGTGTTGGGTTATGTTGTGTCTTGATGCAGGAGGGAAGAGTGATTGTTTATGCTTCGAGGCATTTGCAGGGCAGTGAGCGCAACCGCCCTACACACGATCTTGAGTTGGGGGCAGTGGTCTTTGCACTCAAGATTTGGAGATCTTATCTTTATGGCGGTGCAGTGCAGATCTTTACAGATCACAAGAGTTTGAAACATATTTTTACTCAGCCTTTGTTGAACGCAAGGCAGACGCGATGGGTGGAGTTTCTGGCAGATTATGATCTGGATATTGTGTATCATCCAGGTAAGGCCAACTTGGTGGCAGATGCATTGAGTCGACGGCGAGTTGATTCAGCTAGAGAGCAGGATGTGGAGACTTTGGCCAGCGAGATTAGTACATTGAGGCTTTGTGCGATTTCAGAGGAGCCTTTGGGGTTAGAGGCAGCTGATCAGGCAGACTTACTCAGTAGGATCAGAGTGGCTCAGCAGGATGATCAGGGTTTGGTTGATGCATCGCGGGCAGCTGGTTCTGAGTATGAGGTCTCGGCGAATGGGACGATATTGGTTCGTGGGCGAGTTTGTGTGCCCAAGGACGAGGAGTTGAGACGAGAGGTCTTGAGAGAGGCTCATGCGAGCAAGTTTTCGATTCATCCGGGTGCGACCAAGATGTACCGTGACCTCAAACGGTATTACCACTGGGTCGGGATGAAGAGAGATGTGGCAGATTGTGTTGCGAGGTGCAACATGTGTTCGTTGGTCAAGGCAGAGCATCAGGTTCCAAGTGGACTTTTGCAGAGCTTACCCATTCCAGAGTGGAAGTGGGATATGATCACGATGGATTTTGTGGTGGGATTACCTATCTCACGGACGTTTGATGCGATCTGGGTCATTGTGGATCGTTTGACCAAGTCCGCGCATTTCTTGGCCATCAAGAAGACAGACGGAGCTGCTGTTTTGGCTAGGAAGTTTGTGCGAGAGGTTGTGAGGTTGCATGGTGTGCCAGCTAGTATTGTGTCGGATAGAGATCCGAGATTTGCCTCAGAGTTTTGGAGGGCATTTCAGACAGAGATGGGCACCAAGGTGCATATGAGTACAGCGTATCATCCGCAGACAGATGGGCAGTCAGAGAGGACTATCCAGACCTTGGAGGATCTGTTGAGGATGTGTGTGTTGGATTGGGGTGGCCATTAGGCTGATCATCTGTGTTTGGCGGAGTTTGCCTATAACAACAGTTTTCAGTCTAGTATTGGCATGGCTCCTTATGAGGCTTTGTATGGGAGGCCATGTAGGACACCCTTATGCTGGACCCAAGTGGGGGAGCGCAGCATGTTTGGAGCTACCTTTGTTCAGGAAACGACGGAGAAGATCCGTGTTTTGAGGCTGAACATGAAGGAGGCTCAGGATAGACAGAGGAGTTATGCAGATAGGCGGAGGCGTGAGCTTGAGTTCCAGGTGGGAGATAGAGTGTATCTCAAGATGGCTATGTTGAGGGGCCCTAACAGGTCCATAGCAGAGAACAAGCTCAGTCCGCGGTTTATGGGTCCGTTCCCGGTGGTGGAGCGAGTTGGACCAGTGGCTTATCGGTTGGAGCTGCCACCGATTATGAGCGCCTTTCACAAGGTGTTTCATGTGTCTATGTTGCGGAGGTGTCTGCATCCTTCAGAGGAGTTGGTGGCTGAGATTCCAGAGGATCTTCAGCCAGATATGACAGTTCCGGCGGTTCCTGTGAGGATTCTCGATAGGGGAGTCAAGGTTGTGCGGAACAAGAGGGTTCCATTGTTGAGAGTCTTGTGGGACTGTAGTGGCACTGAGGAGGAGCCTTGGAGCCAGAGGCAAAGATGAAGCTGAGGTTCAGGAAGTGGTTCGACAAGCAGGTCATCGAGTGAGCTTCTTCGTCTTTGTGGTTCTAGTGTGATAGCGTGGTGCTATGTTTTATTGTTGATGTTGGACTTATGTATTTTCGTTTTTGGTGTTGTAACGATATACATTTTTGAGTTATATGAGATGGTGTTTGCCTCATTTTTGGTTTTGCGGTTTGGATGTTACAAGTGTGTTGATCAGTGGGTCGTGAGACAATCTTTCCAGTTATGTCGTAAACATTTTCAAATTTTTACTTTAAGGGCGTGGTGTCCCTGAATAACTCATTGCCAAGAGATAGTGTTCTCTGTTAGGCTTGTACGAGAGGGTCGCTACCTCAAGTACAAGTGATATGTTTACTTGCTAGTGACTAGTGTGTCGCTTAGTAAGTAACAAGGGGATAGTGTTCCTCTTGGGGAGATAGTGTTCTCCGGCAAAATTGAGTTAAGAGTAAAGATGTCTGGAAAATGTACATATGGCATAGGAATAGATGTGAGTCTCGGGGATCAAGTGAGGATCTCGTGTATTTGGCCAAGTGGGCCGGATTATGTCGTCTGTGGTAGACGAGTTGGACATCTGTGGTAGACGAGTGTGTCGTCTGTGGTAGACGAGTTGCGTCTGTGGTAGACGTGTTGTGTTAGGATTCGAGGACGAATCCAGTTTAGTGGGGGAGAATTGTAACATCCGTAAACCAATCTATCGCTTTGGGGAAGCGGTGTCGATCGACACCAGGGGTAGTGTCGGTCGACACCAAAGGTTTAAATCGATTTCGGTTCGATTTGAGTTCCGGTTTGGGCTGGTTTGTGGGTTAAAGCCCTAGGTCGCGTTTTAAGAGTGGTGGCCGCATTGTTTTTGTCTTTTTCGTGAAAAACAAGAGGAAAAGAGGCAGAGAAAAAGTTGAGGTGATTCTGGAGATTTCTGGGTGATTTCTGATATTCATAGGCTGTGGTTGTTGTTCTTCATCTCCTTCTTCTCTTCAATCCTTTGTCAAGGTGAGTGCATGACCGTAGGCTCGCATATAAGAGGATTTGTGGATGTGGATCATGATTTGGTAGAGTTATGTGGTTTTTCGTGTTGTTTTGTGTGATATTTGCGGGTTGAATCGCGTGTGGTGTGTTGATTTAGTGATTTGGGTGTTTCTGTGTTGAAAATCGAAGTTGGCGTCGATCTCCTGGATCGGTGTCGATCGACACCAAGCTGGTGTCGGTCGACACCAAACGGGCAAGGTGTCGACCGACACAGGTGTGTGTCGATCGACACAGTCCGGTTTAATCCGGTTATTTGGCGGTTTAAGAAATCAATTGGATTAAGTGGTTTAATCCGGTTTAATTGTAATTAAATGGTTTAATTCGGGAATTAATTAATAATTGGTGAAATTAATTAATTAAGTGATCTAAAAATAATTGTGGAAATTATTTAAGTGTTTAAAAATTATTATTTAATTGTGGTAATTATTTAATAATTAAAGTGAAGGATTTAATAATTGTGGTAATTATTAATATTGATGAAAATTGTTAAAATTGCGTAATTGGCCTGTAGGCGGGGTGATTGCCTCACTAAGTATTTATTAAATATTTATGCATCTCTTTTTCCCTAATGTGATGCAGGTAGCCGAAATGTTCTTCCGCGGAAAGAGACCGAGAGAAGAGGATGATGAGACTAGGAACTTGATTTTGGCAATCTTGTTGTGGCTAGTACGGAATTCGTTGTTAGGGTGTTAGCTTGATTTTAATAATGTAGCAAACCTGGTGTTTAGGTTGCTAGAATTTATTATTGGTTTTTATCGGTTATTGGTTTATTTGTTGAACTGGTATTTGAGTTATTTAATTATTGATTTCTTTCGAGAATTTCCGCATTGATAATTAATATAAAAAAAAAAAAAGCTTGGTTGTTTCAGGAAGGATGGGTGACCTTCCGGGAAGTGGTATGCGGAACCGTGTGAGTGAGGTCAAAACACGGGAAAAAGTCGGGTGTTGATTGCAGGGATAGTAAACAAGTCGGTAGAGTCTCTCAAAAATAACAAACCGACCGTCGGACGGGCCGAGAGAAGGCGTGGGTGACTCACCGGGATGGGCAGTCGGGGCGTTATAAAGGACATGACTTTTCCTCGTTCTTCTAATTGACAACATTAAATCTTATTTATTTGCTATACATTTCAAATACTCTAAAGTTATTACCCTTTAGGATGACCAAACAAAACTTTTGACCAATGAAAATAGCATCACTATACACTTAAAAACTGACTTTTTATGATATTCTAAAGATTTTATCAATTGTGTTCTTAGATATTGTTAATCTTCACATCATATTTTTTTTCTTGGTTGATAATGATTCGAGTTTAGGCTTTTCACAGTTTCAATACGAGCAACACGGATCCACCGTCGTTTGTATACAAAGGAGGTACGAATGATTCAGTCTAACCAAAGAGAATCTTAGAGCAAGATTAATGGTATATACACAAATTGTCTCTTAGAATTATTCTAATAATAAATTTAAGTTAAGAGACATAGTTAAGAGACATCTGTTTTCGCATCGATTATTGGTAAAAAAATTTAGAAGTTCTTAAATTTTTTTTTTTTTTTTTTTTTTGGAAAATTAAGTTTATTTATATGTAAATACATTACAGATTTTATAAAGTCTTATAACTTGTCTTATAAAGTCTTATAAAGTCTTATAACTTGTGTTATAAAGTCTTATAACTTGTGTTATAAAGTCTTATAACTTGTGTTATAAAGTGTTATAAGTGTTATGTATGATTAAGCATTGAAAGAGAGAGATAAGAAACACCAACTGTTAATTGAGAGATTGTCATCTCTTCCAAAGACGAATAAAGATGTCAATTCTAAGAAACATAGATCAAACAGTTTAGTGTCTCTTCCATCATACTTTGATTGCCAAAACAGATTATGATAAACCCTTATAGCCTTTTCATTCTCAAACATCACAATAAAATCCCCAAAAGTAACAACATGTAGCGTAGAGACGTACACTTAGCCTTATATTAGCCTCCATAAGAAAGTCCAAGATCTCGACTGTGGTCTTCTTGCTGTCCTGTGATGGTTTGCATTTCCATCGCCATTCGAGTTTAGTCCCTTCTTTCTCAAACGTCCAAGATAGCTGTGTAACCAAACACAATCAGAGACAAGAAAACATCCAAAATCTCATCTCAGCCTTGCTCTAGCATAATGAAGAAACCATTTCTCCAATAACAAAGGAATCTAAAGCTCGGTTACTTGATGCTTCCTTCTAGTCTTAGAATTATCAAAAGACGAACATTACATTGAAAGTTTCAGAGTTATTTCTATATGATTCCTCAACTACAAATGTGTTCAAAAACTTGCCTAACCCAAAAACTGGCAATTTTCTTGAGATCATCAAAGCATCAGGCACAGAGGAGATAAGGAACATTTGAACTAACCCGTTTACATCCCTCAATAGCATCGGAGAAACTGTAAATTGAATTGGGTTGCTGAAACCCTAAGTACTGCTCGGCGAGCTCGAGATACTCCGATACTGGTTGGTCCCATTGTGCCGCCCGATCCGCAACCTCCTCCTCAGTCGCTTCAATTCAAAACCAACAAAAAGAAAATCAAAATTCGAAAGCTTAATGACAGTAGGAAATTTGGGGGTTTTTTTGTTGACGGAGATATCGAAACGAGATTGGTGCCACATGCCTTTGACGAAAATCGGATCGGCGCCGGAGATTTCAAGTCGGAGACATGTGTGCTTCGTTCTCTCCGATTCAACCATTGGACACGTGTGTGTTAGAAAACGTTTCTTAATCTCCCTTATATAAGAAACGTTTGTTGTATAATTAACCAATTCTGATTTATTTTTATCCCAAATATGTTAAGAGACAAGCTAACATACCCCCATTAATCATGGTCTTAGCAATACTTTTTGTCTTAAAATGACTTTTCTATGATTTTGAATACATATACTTGTTTTTATTCGCTCTCTTCACCGCTACCAAAGCAAAATCAAAAGGCTTGATGTGACATATTTTGTTTTCTATGTAAAGTGAAAGAAGTAAGAAAGGAGATAATAACTCAAAGAATACAAAAAGTGTAGTTAAAACTTTGCAAGTAAGCTTTAACACTCATATTAACAGTAACCTCAAGTTTACTCAAGGAAGTTAATGACAAAAAGGAGTAAAACATGTAAAAACTACTCAACAAAAGCATAATAATAAACTAACTAAGTAAGCAGCATTAAAAAAATCGACTTTCGAGTAGATGAGCCATAAATTCTAAAACCTAACGGTACCAAATGCATTACATGTTGAAAGAGAAGCCATGAGCTCTCATTGATTACTCTCTCTGCCCATTACCAACCACTTTCTTCTCAGTAATTATGCTCACAGAGCATCTATGAAACCACCTCTCTTCCTTCACCTTTATTACTTCCTCCAAAGTAACAACGACTCTTTATCTCTTCTTCTCCCACAAAGAGAGAGAGAGAGAGAGAAATAAAATCTCCTTAAACCTTCTTCTTTCTCAGAGCCTATACACCCAACAATGGCTGACAAAAACCCACTTCAAAAATGCTTTCTTTTCATCATCTTATCCATCAATCCCATGTTTCTCCAAGCAGAAACTGCTCAGAAGAAGACTTACGTTGTCCATATGGATAAATCCGCCATGCCTTTACCCTACACTAATCACCTACAATGGTACACTTCGAAGATAAACTCTGTAACGGATCCCAAATCACAGGAAGAAGAAAGTAACAGAATCCTCTACACTTACCAGACCGCGTTTCACGGATTAGCTGCTCAGCTAACTGAAGAGGAAGCAGAGAGGCTCGAGGAAGAAGCTGGTGTCGTAGCTGTGATCCCTGAGACAAGGTACGAGCTTCACACCACAAGAAGTCCAGCCTTTCTTGGTTTAGATAGACAAGAGAGCGAGAGAGTTTGGTCTGAGAGAGTCACTGACCATGATGTGGTAGTTGGTGTTTTAGACACTGGGATTTGGCCTGAGAGCGAGAGCTTCAACGACACAGGCATGTCCCCTGTTCCTTCCACCTGGAGAGGAGCTTGTGAAACCGGTAAAGGGTTCTTGAAACGTAACTGCAACAGAAAAATCGTTGGCGCTAGAGTTTTCTACAGAGGGTACGAAGCTGCAACAGGGAAGATCGATGAAGAGCTTGAATACAAATCACCGAGAGACAAAGACGGCCACGGGACACACACTGCAGCCACAGTAGCTGGCTCACCTGTAAGAGGAGCAAATCTTTTAGGATTTGCTTATGGAACAGCTCGAGGGATGGCTCCAAGGGCAAGAGTCGCTGCTTACAAAGTCTGTTGGGTCGGAGGATGTTTCAGCTCTGACATCTTATCAGCTGTTGATCAAGCCGTTGCTGATGGAGTCCATGTCCTCTCTATATCATTAGGTGGTGGGATCTCAACTTATTCCAGAGACAGTTTGGCTATAGCAACGTTTGGAGCCATGGAGATGGGAGTTTTCGTTTCGTGTTCCGCTGGTAACGGAGGTCCTGATCCGATTAGCCTCACGAATGTTTCTCCATGGATCACAACAGTTGGTGCAAGCACAATGGACAGAGACTTTCCAGCGACAGTGAAGATAGGAACTATGAGAGTTTTTAAAGGAGTTTCGTTGTACAAAGGCAGAGCAAGTTTGTCCAAGAAAAAACAGTATCCTCTTGTTTACTTGGGAAGGAACGCGAGCAGCCCTGATCCGACATCCTTCTGTCTAGACGGAGCTCTTGACCGGCGCAATGTAGCTGGCAAGATCGTGATCTGCGACTGAGGTGTCACTCCACGTGTGCAAAAGGGTCAGGTTGTGAAAAGAGCTGGAGGAATAGGGATGATACTAACCAACACGGCCACAAACGGCGAAGAGCTTGTTGCAGACTCTCATCTGCTTCCAACAGTTGCAGTGGGAGAGAAAGAAGGTAAGCTGATCAAAGAGTACGCAATGGCGACAAGCAAGAAAGCAACCGCGACTCTAGAGATTCTTGGAACAAGAATTGGAATCAAACCATCCCCCGTTGTAGCAGCGTTCTCTTCAAGAGGTCCCAACTTCTTGTCCCTAGAGATCTTGAAACCTGATTTGCTAGCTCCGGGAGTGAACATTCTCGCAGCTTGGAGCGGAGACATGGCGCCGTCGAGTTTATCATCTGACACAAGAAGAGTTAAGTTCAACATCTTATCAGGAACATCAATGTCATGTCCTCATGTAAGCGGCGTAGCTGCATTGATCAGATCAAGACATCCAGATTGGAGTCCCTCAGCGATCAAATCAGCTCTCATGACAACAGCTTATGTACATGACAACACGTATAAGCCTCTCTCAGATGCATCAGGAGCAGCTCCTTCGTCTCCGTATGATCACGGAGCTGGACATATAGATCCTCTGAAAGCTATGGATCCTGGTTTGGTCTACGACATCGGACCTCAGGACTATTTCGACTTCCTCTGCACTCAAGATCTAAGCCCTTCACAGCTTAAGGTATTCACAAAGCATTCAAACAGATCTTGCAAGAACAGTCGTCTTGGTAATAACCCGGGAAACTTGAATTACCCGGCCATCTCTGCTTTGTTCCCGGAGAACACACGTGTTAAAGCTATGACGCTTAAGAGAACAGTGACCAATGTTGGTCCTCGTGTTTCGAGCTACAAGGTCTCTGTCTCTCCTTTCAAAGGCGCTTCGGTTACTGTCCAGCCGAGAACACTCAACTTTACTAGGAAACATGAGAAGCTTTCGTATAGTGTTACTTTCAGGACCAAGTTGAGGATGAAGAGGCCTGAGTTTGGTGGTCTTTTGTGGAAGAGCGCGACGCATAAAGTTCGTAGTCCGGTTATAATCACATGGTTGCCTCCTCTGTAGAGAACATAAATCCACTGTGAGTGAGGTTTGAGCGATTCTTACGTTTTTAGTTCCGTTAAATAAAATGTCCTCATGTAATGAGAGAGCTCTTCCTCTATAATCAATGCAACGAATTGTGTTCTTCTTTGTCATTGAATAACACAAGTATCTGTTTCTTGTTTTGTCTCAATGGGAACTGACAATTCTTGAATTGGAGTCAATCAGATATGCAAAATCAATTAGATTTAGATCATGTTCTTGGGCCAAGTTGAAACTAAAGTCGAAATAATAGAAATATCATATCTTTGACAAGTTGACAATGAAACGCACCGGTAAATTCGAGGGATCTTCGGGGTTATACGGCGGAGATGAGGTCTTGTCCGCCGTAGAAGATACTTTCCGACGGCGAGGTTGAGGAGGAGATGGGTCAGAGTAGACTTTTGCAATCGTAAACAAAACATTTGGGCTTTTTCATCATTGTGAATTTGAGATGGGTCGTTGACTCATGGGCCCAAGCACGCTAGTTTGGGGCTGACGTTAATAACGTATATATATATATATATATTATAAAACCAAAAGAAAATAGAAAAAAAAAAAAGGAAAAAAAAAAGATTTTCGTGATGCCATAACTTAACTAAATAAAATAATCAAAATCCATGACGTTTTACTTGCTCATATGAAAAATTCACTCGTAATTTGGAAACTTTTCCGACCTCAAGTCGTTTCCGTAACTACATGTGAGTTTTTCACTATTTTTAACTAATTTTTCTATATTTTAATTCTATGTTTTCCTTTTTATTTAAAAGTATCAAATGGTTTACTAAAAAGTTGGGAGTTGATCTTTAAATCGGAAAAAAAAAAACTAGGCTGTTAATAATATTGGAGAAAATAGCACCGATCCATAAAACTTACTAGAGATCATAAATAATTAATGGGAAAATTGGCAATTTACCCCAAATAAAACCTTCTCTTGTCCACTTACACTTTCTCAAAGTGTCTTTCTCCCCTTACACTTTTTTTTAGACATTAATCCTATTTTACCCCCAAAATTAAGTTGATAATTTTTTCATTTATATATTTTTGTTTTAATAACAAAGAAAAAAAAATAAACAAATAATTATGAAAGGTAAACTTATGAAAATCGGACAATTCATTTTTTTCATTCCCCGACATTTTTTTTCTCTTCTTCGGCGTTCTCCTTGTCATGTCTTCCATTGGTCTATGTTCTCCTCATTCACTGTGTCTTCCTACATTCTCTGTTCTCCTCCTTAATTCGTGAGGAAGTCCGCCGTTCTCCTCCTCCGTGTGCTGGTTTTCTCCTCCGCTCCTTCACCATTAACTTCCTCGAGTTTTCCGCCAGGTATAGGTCAATATTTGTCTGATTAAGTGTGTTGATGGATTGTTAAATTTCCTCGTCTTTAAGAATTAGAAAATAATTATTGGAGATAGTGTTGGCAGTTGAAGATTTGGTTACATGCAATTAGGGATTTCGTTACATGAAAATTGATTTGGGGTTTACTAGGGTTCATCATGTTTCGTTTTCCTATAATTGAATTCGTTTTTTCTTGTTAATTCGTGGTTAAAATTGTTAGACTCAGTTTATTATGTGGTTTATTCTGACGTTGATAAAGAAGATGTACAAATATCAGTTTAGCCAATATACATGGACGCATATGATCTTAATTGTGGTGTTTACTCAATCCTCATTCACCATTGCCAACATCTTCGAAGGAATCTTCTGGTAATAACACATGTCACCTGTTATGTTTTAGGATTCTTGCATGTTTCCTTTGTTAATCTGCTGATTTCTTGTGCAGGTTTTTTCTTCCTGCATCACTTATCGTTATCAATGACATCTTTGTATATATTTTGTGGTTTCTTCTTTGGAAGAACACCGTTGATCAAGTTATCACCAAAGAAAGCGTGGGAAGGTTTCATTGGAGCTTCTATTACCACAATGATTTCTGCAGTCCTGGTAAGCTTATAAAGAAGTACATGTTTATATGAATGTTATTGGTGATTAATCTTGCTTGTTTTTTTGCAGCTTGCAAATATAATGGGACGTTTCTTGTGGCTGACATGTCCCAGAGAGGTACTTTGGAAATTTTAGTCTTATTTTCATACAAGAATTTTGTTAAGGATTCATTGACCATTTATGGTATTGGACTGCAATGAATACATGATCTATCAACGGGTTGGCTCCACTGTGATCCTGGTCCATTTCAAGCAAGAGACACATGCTTTACCAAGATGGATTTCTGATTGGGTAATGCTAGAGATTGTACAATACTAAGACGATATACGAGAGCAACATTTCTTACTTATATAAACGAAAATGTGTTAACTTTGCAGTTCCCTTGAAAAGAAATTTCTATTCTACCAGTTCAGTGGCATGCTCTTAGGTCACAAGCTTGACGTTGGAAGACTAACAAGCTTGACGTTGGAAGACTAACAAGCTCTTCGGTCATCACAACCCTTCATTGTATCTACGATATTATACTATGTCTGAAAAATCATTGGATATATAAAAGAAAGAAAAAGAAAGCATAAGTTTGTTGTGTTTCCCGTTTTGTGTTCCACTTCTACCTTGGGTTTAGCCTCTGTATAACAGGAGTAAATGCTTCACGCTTATGTAAAAATAAATAAAGAGCTCAATGTAATTCGAATTTGACTGTTTTATTCCCTTGCAATCATATGGAAAAGAGGCTTAAGCATGAAGCTCGATTCAGTCTGATCCACAACTACAAGAGGGTTAAGGTCTACTAATTCTTCAAAATCTAAACTTTCAAACAAAGGCTTAGACCTGATTTTGTTCAGATTATGGTTCAAGTAATAGTCAAGGAAGAGAAATGTAGTCAAACTTACTTAAGAAATTAGAAACAAAGAGCTTTTCAGCATTTATAAAAATAAATACTTCCTTTTTGGAGGCAGAGAAAAAAGAGGAAATAAAGATTTGAAAAATAATCAGTTGCAATATTTTTTCGATTCTCGTAGAAGATGAATTCTACAAATTGGTAGATGACATTTATTTTGGTAGAACTTGTAGTAAAAACATGAATTCTACGAAATTGTAGCAAAACTTGTTTTTTGTAGAACACAAACTCTGCGAATGGTAGAATGTCATGTAATACGTAGAACATAAAAACTACGAACGGTAGATGCCAGTGTTTACCGTAGAACTCGAAATCCACAATTAGCAGAAGACTGTATATTCCGTAGAATATATTTGGAGCAAATTCTACAAAACGGTAGAGGTACAAACAATTTGTAGATATCATCTTCTACATCCGCTAGACGTCCGCGTAAATAGTAGAAAACGTCTTCTACTTTGATAATCGAAGTTGGTAGAACCAAACTTCAATTAATTTTCTGAACATGAAAAAAAAAGACTAAAAAATCTCAAAAAATATAGACAGTGTTTACATCATTTTATGAATTTTATAAATTTTGTTCACTTGTAAAAGAATTTAGATTCAGTTTTTAATTATATTGAAGGACAATTTTGGCAAAAAATGACCAAAGTCAAAAAAAGAGTAAAAAGACAATAGAAGCTTTTTTTGGGGTATATTCACAATTCTCCCATAATTAATCAACTAGGGTTGGATCCGCGCCCTGCACGGGGTGATGGTTTCTGAATTTGTATTTTTATTAAAATGTCTATTTAACTATTTTGAAATTTTATGGCGATGGATTCTTGACTTGTTTTGGTTATTGTCTTCGTTTATAGTGCGAAAATTAAACATCTTAAACTATTTTTAAAAAAGGTAAACAAATTAAAACTTTGACCGAAGCCATAGATTAAATATAATAGATTTAAGCGAGATACATAAAATTCAAATGACTATAATATAATAAGATAGTTCAAACAACAAAAAAACTGAAAATAAATCTTTATTCTTTAAGAAAATTATACTTCATGTATTTCATAAGATAAGAAGTTTTAGGTCTGCGCATATGGATTATAACTAATTTTTTCTTCATTCAAAACTAAATATGTTTTATTATAATTCCAAAATAATCCAACCAATAAGAAAACAATCTCCAGAATCCAAATTATCAAAACAGCAAAAATATAATTAATTTTGTATTGGTTGGAAACAAAAAAAAAATTGTATTGAAAGTTGAAACAGATAGAGTAATACTCAAATTTTTGATGAAAATAAAATATCTATAATTTTTTTGATTTAAATATATACAGTTTAATTAAAAAAAACAAATTAAATCGAATAAAAATAACAATTTACATTTGGATACCTACTAAATGAGGTTGACTACTCATATGGTTGCAAAAAATCTATTTTTTATAATATATTTCTACACATTCACACAACAACATATGAGAATTTTAACAGTTTTAGTGATTATTTTATTTTTAAAAATTCAAATCATAGCATATACAAAAAAAGTTTTAGATTTTATTTATTAGAATTTTTTATGGTGATTCAAATTATTTTATAAAATACATTTATATAAAGATGATAGGAGATATAAAATGATTTTTAAGAAAATTATTATGATAGAATTAAATTGAATCTCATATCTTTCTTATTTACTAATTTTCGTAATTGCCAATTAAGGAAAGATATTGATAATTTATTATTATTAATAGTTCTATATATAATTAATTTAATCATACATTTGATTATCTAACAAAAAATATGAATGGCAATGTTTGTAATTATTCTAGTAAACTAATCCTTATTTCATAAGTAACATGAGAAGTGCTCTGGTGATGACACATCAGCATGGCATTTTTGTTAATAACACATAAACTAGAGGTTATTTATAAAGTGTTTTCTCTTTTAATCCCTAATATATTAAAAGAGAATGCATTATAAAAACAACATTTATTTCATGTGTTATTAAAATTTTTGCCATTGCTGATGTGTCATCACTAGGTTCATTCTCAAGTGGATTTTTAATTAAGCCAAAGGTTACTAGAGAATTTACATGAAATGTCATTGCATATTATGTCTAAAAAATCAAATATGTATTATTAAACTAATCATATATGTAACTATTAATAAAAAATTATCATTCTCCTTCCTTAATTGGAAATTACGAAAATAAGTAAATAAGGAATATATGTGATTCAATTTATTTTTATCATAATATTTTCTTTTAAAATTATTATATATCTCCTATCATTTTTTTTAACTTTATTTTATAAACTAATTTGAATTACAATATAAAAAAAATCTAATGAAGAAAATCTAAAACTTTTTTTATGTATATGTTATGATTTGAATTTTTAAAAACAATAATAATCACTAGAACTGTTAAAATTCTCATATTAGATATGTTATTGTTGTAATATCCCGGTTTGTGGAGAGGCTTAAGATAATTGATTTGGCTACATATGTCAACAAAGTGCACTTACCTTTTCGGTCAAAGGCCCATATGTAACTCCAGAGTTAAGCGTGCTTGAGCTGGAGTAGTGGAAGGATGGGTGACATTCCGGGAAGTGGTCTGCGGAACCGTGGGAGTGAGGTCAAAACACGGGGAAAGGTCGTGTGTTGATTGCAGGGATAGTAAATAAGTCGGTAGAGCCTCTCAAAAATAACAAACCGACCGTCGGATAGGGGGCCCACGTGCCGAGAGAGGGCGTGGGTGACTCACTGGGATGGGCGGTCGGGGCGTTATAATTTGGTATCAGAGCCAAACCCAGACGTGAGTGTAGAGTCAAGTGGAGTGGCCTTGACTCACACCGTCAGGGGGTGACGATCTATGTGCGCAACAAGGACGTTGCGCTCAGTGAGTGGGGGTGAATTGTAACATCCCGGTTTGTGGAGAGGCTTAAGAGAATTGATTTGGCTACCTATGTCAACAAAGTGCACTTACCTTTTCGGTCAAATGCCCATAAGTAACTCTAGAGAGAACCGTGTGAGTTAGAAAAAACACGGGGAAAGGTCGGGTGTTGATTGCAAGGACAGTAAACAAGTCTCTAGAGTATTCCAAAAATAGTGAACCGGCCGTCGAACAGGGGTGGGGCCCATGGGCCGAGAGAGGGGTGGGTGACTCACCGGGATGGACGGTCGGGGCGTTATAATTTGGTATCAGAGCCAAACCCAGACGAGAGTGTGGAGTCAAGTGGAGTGGCCTTGACTAACACCGTCAGGGGGTGACGATCCAGGTGCGCAACAAGGACGTTGCGCGCAGTGAGTGGGGGTGAATTCTAACATCCCGGTTTGTGATAAATGAGGACAGGCTTAGGAGAATTGATTTGGCTACCTATGTCAACAAAGTGCACTTACCTTTTCGGTCAAATGCTGATGTCTTGCGTTTTGGCGTAATCTAACAATCGTTTTTACGTGTTTTATCGAGTCTTTTTAACTTTTATCGAGTCTTTATCAGGTCTAAATCATTCGAAGGTGAGTCTCGGTGACAGGAAGCAACGGGAGCTGAAACCATGCAAAAAGGAGCGAAATGTCGGCTTTACGAAGTCAATTTGACCGGTGTACCCGCCGGCCTCGCCCGAAGCTTCCACCCGCCGGCCTCGCCCGAAGCTTCCACCCGCCGGCCTCGCCCGAAGCTTCCACCCGCCGGCCTCGCCCGAAGACTCCACCCGCCGGCCTCGCCCGAAGCTTCTACCCGCCGGCCGCGACCGACGTCTCCACCCGACGGGGTCGACCGACGTCTCCACCCGACGGGGCCGACCCGATGTCTCCACCCGACGGGCCGACCCGACGCCTCCACCCGACGTCGTGACCCGACCCCCTCACCCGACGGCTTCGCCCGACGGATTGACACGATGCGCCACTCGCCGGCCTCACCCGACGGTCCGCCATCTCACACCACTCGATGGGCCTGATCACCCGAAGGCCCACTCGAGTACTTCGCCTGATGGCCCAGTCGATCGCTTCGACTTTCACTACTTAGACCTATTTTTCGTTTTTGTTTTGGACACGTTTTTCTTAGACGCTTTTTGGGAGTTTTTCGTTGTTGATCTGAGGGAGAAGATCTCTGAATCCTTTGTGACAGTTTGGAGAAGATTTCTGAACCCTCTTGTTTACTATTCGTTATTTCAATGAAAACTGTTTCATCTTTTGTCGTTGCTTGCTTGATCATGTCTGAGTAGTCGCCTTGCTAGATCTAGGTTTTTCAAAGGAGTTTCATGACTTAGATAACTGAATGCAGATAGGATACTTTGTCTTTAAATCAAGGATCATTTAGAGTGCGTCTTCGGATACATACCTCAACGAGAATCCCAATCTTCGGATTGTGGCAACTTCGACCATCAGCTAAGATCGTCGTATCTCGGGATCCCTGATGAAAAGAGTCTCTTTGTTTTCGCCTTTGATAATCTTAATGCTAAGATTGATTTGATCGCTCAGTTTTAGATCCTAGGCTTCCTATTCATCAAAAGTGTTATAGGGTGCTAGATAAATCATTGGTGAGCGATCCGTCCTTAGCCTGCGAGAGTTGATGCTAAGGCGGATCGTGAACATATCGAACCTGATTCTATTGCTTGTTTTCAACTGCTAGATTCAAACGATAGTTTAGACATCTAGGTTGTTTAGCAAAGTCGTTAATACCGCGACAGTGGATTAACGTACTTTCATGTTTGAGTTCGAAACCTGTTTGCAATCATTTTCCTGAATAGTCGTTTGGTTACCTTTCATGAGCTCCTGCGAATTACCTCGGTCTAGTGCTTTATCTTTATTGAATTTTAATCGTTGTTTACATTTGTTACTGTTACAATATCACAACCAAACCATATAATTGTCTTAGCTCTATTTCTTGTCTCATAAGTTCATTGTGCAACGCTGGTCCTCTGGATCGAATTGTTTACTACACTGCAAAGATCTTTTATCAAACTGGCGCCGTTGCGACGGGGACCAACTCGTTGCCATTGAATTTTGATTGGAAATTTAGTCTAAGAATTTTACTAACTTGTTCTTTCTCTTGTCTCTCGTGTGTGTTTCAGGTGCATGACCACTAGATCTACAAGGAGCAACCGCACCGAAGATCTTGTTATCCTGTCTAACGCAGAACTCGCGAGAAGAGAACGAGAAAACAGACAGACCAGACCCGCTCAGATGGCTGGTCAAGGCAATGCAGACCTGACTGCTCAGATGGCTGCTCAGATGCAGCAGCTCCAGCAGCAGATCGAGCAAATGCGGAAGGCTCAGCAAGATAGAGAACCGCATCCTCAAGCTTCTATTGGAGAGAGAGATAATCCGCATACCTTCTACCAAAACCGGTCTGCGATTGTTCCTCCTCCAATTCAGAGGCAAGACTACAAGATAGACCCCAACATGATCTCACTAGTCAAGGCGCACCTCTTCAATGGCCTACCTGCTGAGAATCCGATGGACCACATCGAGAATTTTGAAGAGATATGCAGCACGACTAGCTCGAATGGGGTACCAGCCGATTTCCTGAAGTGCAAGCTGTTCCCATTCTCACTCGCCAATAAAGCTTCTCGCTGGCTGAAGTCATTACCACCAGGGTCTTTGACTTCGTGGGAACAATGCAGATCAGCGTTCCTAGACTACTTCTATACGAAGTCTAAAACAGCTTCTCTCCGTACCAAGATTGCATCATTCCACCAGTATGACGGAGAAGCTTTCTGCGAAGCATGGGAGAGGTACAAGGAGTACCGGAGAGATTGTCCTCATCACGGCTTCACTGATGAGCAGATACTGGGAATCTTCTATGATGGAGTCAACTGGGACTACAGAAACATTTTGAACTCAGCCAGCAATGGTGATTTCATGACGAAGTCCAAGGAAGGAGCATTCGAGCTTATCGAGAACCTGGCTGCAAGCTCGAGCAACAAGAGCGCCGAATATGACCGAACTGTGAGTAGTGTGTCCGCCAAGGGAAGCGGTGTAGAAGCGCAGAAGATTGATGAGCTGACTGCCAAGGTGAATCTGCTGCTGAAGGCGTCGCAGAAGTCTGTCCACTTCGTTGATGAGAGCGATGATACACCTGTCTCTCAAGAGTTTGGAGTAGGCGAAGAAGAAGATGATCAGATGGAGGTTAACTACGTGAACGGGCAAGCCTTTGTCCAAAACCGTAGCTTCAACCAGAACTACCGGCAGCATCCGAACTTGTCCTATCGGAGCACGAACGTCGAGAATCCGCAAGATCAAGTCTACCCGCCACGGTCGAGCCAAAACCAGCAGAAGAGTTACTCTAACACCTTTCAGGAGAAGACCTTTGTTCCGAACCAGAAGACATTTGGTCAGCAGAAGGTGCAGTTCAGTAGCCAGCAGCAAGCTTCAGGTTCATCAAACAATTCGAACGACGAGCTGAAGAGTATGATGCAGCAGATGTTGATGAACCAGCAGAAATCTTCTGAAGAGATCAACCAGAAGATTGACACGATGTACAATGATCTGAACGGAAAGCATGAAGCCGTGTGGACTCATGTCAAGAAGCTTGATGTACAAGTTGCTCAGATGGCCGAAGCTGTTAAGAGGCCTCATGGAACACTTCCTGGGAAAGGAGAGACAAATCCCAGGAATGAGTATGTTGCCGTGGTCGAGACGCGAAGTGGGAAGAAGCTGACACCTACACCAGTTCCTGCAAAGAGAACAGGGAAGGAGAAAGTTGACGAGGACCTGGTCTTTGAAACAGAAGGACACGCGAGCGAAGACGATCGAGCTGATCCGAGTAGAGTGGATCGAGCTGAAGACGAAGGTTCATCTTCTCAGGAACCCGTCCCTGTGTCTGACGAGCCTACACCTGTAGCTGCAGAGGCTGTACCTACACGGATCTACAAGCCGAAGGTGCCTTATCCAGTTCCACCGAAGAAGTCGAGGAAAAGTCTGGAGGAAGCGAAGTGTAAAGAGATGTTGAGGGACTTGACTGTGAAGTTGCCTCTATCTGATGCTGTACAGATGATTCCTGCGCTGAAGAGGTACATGAAGGAGCTGATTTCTGGGAAAGTAGCTGAGGAGGAAAATGTGATGCTGGTGTCTGAGGAGTGTAGTGCTGTGCTACAGAACAAGGTGGTGAAGAAGAGAAGCGATCCGGGCAGATTTGTTTTGTCAGTGAAGATTGGCAAGATGATATTCGCATGCTCTCTTTGCGACCTTGGTTCGAGTGTGAACCTGATGCCATACTCTGTGGCGAAGCGACTGGGATTCACGAAGTTCAAGCCTACAAAGATCTCCTTGGTTTTTGCTGATAGGTCGACGAAGTTCCCGGTTGGTATACTCGAGGATCTACATGTGCAGATAGGCGATACGCTCATTCCAGCAGACTTTGTAGTCCTCGAGACTGATGAAGAGCCGAAGGACCCTCTCATCCTTGGGCGTTCTTTCTTATGCACAGCTGGTGCAATTATTGACGTAAGAGGAGGTATCATTGATCTCCAGCTGGGAGACATGGTCATGAGGTTCGAGATGAACAGACTCCTCAAGAGACCAATGTTAGACGGGCAGACGTTTGTCATAGAAGATGGCCCGCATTTGGTAGAAGAAGTGAGAGAAGAACTGCTTCTTGACGACCCTCTGGAGGTGGCATTGACTAGAGCTGAAGGAGAGTTCAGCTATCTGAATGAAGAAGCCAACGGTTTGGCAAAAATGATGGACGCGACGAAGAGGATGGAGAGATTGGTTGCCTACATGAGTTTAGATGACGAAGAGGATTCGCCGAAGCAGAAAACCGACAAGGCACCCGTCCTCGAAACCACCATCAACAGCCCCTGGAGTGAGTTGAAAGCTCCCAAGCTCGAACTAAAAACACTTCCAGCGGGGCTCAGGTATGCATTTCTAGGACCTAATTCGACATATCCTGTGATAGTGAACTCTGATCTGAACAATGTTGAAACTGCTTTGCTTCTCTGTGAGCTTAGGAAGTATAGAAAAGCTATAGGGTATTCACTAGATGACATTCCTGGGATTTCGCCTGATCTATGCATGCATAGGATACATCTAGAAGATGAGTCGATGACTTCTGTAGAACATCAGAGGAGGTTAAACCCGAATCTAAAAGATGTTGTCAAGAAAGAGATAATGAAACTACTTGAAGCTGGTGTCATTTATGCCATATCTGATAGTACTTGGGTTAGTCCAGTCCATGTAGTTCCTAAGAAGGGAGGTATTACTGTTGTTAAAAATGATAAAAATGAACTGATACCTACTAGGACTATCACTGGGCATCGCATGTGCATTGATTACCGCAAACTGAATGCTGCAACTCGCAAAGATCATTTTCCTCTTCCATTTATTGATCAAATGCTTGAGAGATTGGCTAACCATCCTTACTACTGCTTCTTAGATGGTTATTCAGGTTTCTTTCAGATCCCGATCCACCCTGATGACCAGGAGAAGACGACATTCACTTGTCCATATGGCACTTTTGCTTATCGCAGAATGCCGTTTGGCCTGTGCAATGCACCGGCGACCTTCCAGCGGTGCATGATGTCAATTTTTACTGACCTTATTGAGGACATAATGGAGGTTTTCATGGACGACTTCTCAGTCTATGGAAGCTCTTTCTCTGTTTGTTTGTCTAATCTGTGCAGGGTGTTGCAGCGGTGTGAGGACAGACATCTCGTGCTAAACTGGGAGAAGTGCCATTTCATGGTGAGAGACGGAATTGTTCTGGGCCACAAAATTTCAGAGAAGGGAATTGAGGTTGACAGAGCGAAGATCGAAGTTATGATGAGTCTGCAGCCGCCTAAAACGGTCAAGGAGATCCGAAGTTTTCTGGGACATGCTGGATTCTACAGACGGTTCATAAAAGACTTTTCTAAGATCACCAGGCCTTTGACTCAGCTGTTGTGTAAAGAGGTGAAGTTTGACTTCGACAGTGCATGCCTAGAAGCCTTTCACACGATCAAGGGAGCTCTCGTGAGTGCTCCAATTGTTCAGCCTCCAGACTGGAATCTCCCCTTCGAAGTGATGACAGATGCCAGTGACTATGCCGTGGGGGCAGTTCTAGGACAGAGGAAAGAGAAGAAGCTGCATGTGATCTACTACGCCAGCCGTACACTGGATGAAGCTCAGTGCAAGTATGCTACAACTGAGAAAGAGCTGCTTGCAGTAGTCTTTGCATTTGAGAAGTTTCGGTCCTACCTTGTTGGTTCGAAGGTGATTGTCCATACAGACCATGCTGCGCTGAAGTACCTATTAACAAAGAAGGATGCAAAGCCGAGACTGTTGAGGTGGATTCTTCTACTTCAAGAGTTCGACCTGGAGATTAAAGATAAGAAAGGGATCGATAATGGCGTAGCAGATCATCTGTCCAGGCTGAAGGTTGACGAAGACGTTCCTCTCGATGACAGCCTACGTGAAGAGCAAGTATACGCAGTCGATGTGATTGACTTTGGCGGAGCACCTGATCACGTAGTTAGCTGCGACTTTGTTGGCAGCATCGACGATGTCAACCGTCGAAGTTTTCCTTGGTTTGGAGAGATAGCGAACTACCTTGCTGCTGAGCAAGAACCGACAGGATTCGTGGGGAACAAGAAGAAGAAATTCATGAGGGACATCAGGTACTATTTTTGGGATGAACCGTATCTATACAAGCAATGCTCAGATGGAGTTTTCAGGAGATGTGTAGCTGCTGAGGAGATACCAGGGATCTTGTTCCATTGCCGTAGCTCTTCTTATGCTGGGCATTTCGCTACGTTCAAGACTGTCTCCAAGGTTCTGCAGGCTGGCTACTGGTGGCCTACCATGTTTCGGGATGCACAGAGGTTCGTGTCTAGGTGTGATTCATGCCAGAGACAGGGGAACATCAGTAAGAGAAACGAGATGCCACAGAATTTCATTCTGGAAGTAGAAGTTTTTGACGTTTGGGGCATAGATTTCATGGGACCATTCCCATCTTCCTTTAAGAACCAATACATTTTGGTCGCTGTTGACTATGTATCTAAGTGGGTAGAGGCTTTGGCCAGTCCTACAAATGATGCAAAGGTAGTACTAAAGATGTTCAAGTCGGTGATCTTTCCTCGATTTGGCGTTCCGAGAGTAGTCATCAGTGATGGAGGATCCCACTTCATCAACAGAACCTTTGAAACTCTGTTGAAGAAGAACGGTGTCAAACACAAGGTTGCTACTCCTTATCATCCCCAGACGAGTGGTCAAGTGGAGGTGTCCAACAGAGAGATCAAGAGCATTCTGCAGAAAACCGTAAGCACTACAAGGAAGGATTGGTCAGCGAAGTTAGACGATGCACTATGGGCCTATCGGACAGCATACAAGACGCCTTTGGGAACGACTCCATTTCATTTGGTGTATGGTAAGGCATGTCACCTTCCAGTCGAATTAGAATACAAGGCTGCATGGGCAGTGAAGCAGATGAACTACGACATGAAGCCTGCAGCTGAGAGGAGAAAGATGCAAATGCTAGAGTTGGATGAAATTCGTCACAATGCGTATGAGAACTCCAAGATCTACAAGGAGAAGACGAAGGCTTATCATGACAAGAAAATTATTCCTCGGGATTTCAAGGTTGATGATAAAGTGTTACTCTTTAACTCTCGGTTGAAGCTTTTTCCTGGAAAGTTGAGATCTCGTTGGTCTGGGCCATTTACAATTAAAGAAGTCCGACCGTATGGAGCTGTTGAGCTATGGGACAAGTCAGGTGGACATTTTGTTGTAAATGGCCAACGCTTAAAGCCGTATCTTGCTGATTCTGACATCACGGAGAGTGAATCCGTTCCTCTCGGTGATCCATCTCCAGCCTAATAGGCGTCCAAGTCAAGCTAGTGACTTTAACCAAGCGCTTGGTGGGAGGCAACCCACCGGTAAGTGTACATAACCGTTTCAATTTTGATTTGTTTTACTAATTTTCGGTTTTGATTTACTTTTTGAAAAAAAAAAAAAAAAAAAAAAAAAAAAAAAAAAAAAAACAGGATAAGCTGGATCGCTCGCGGGCCCACCAGGTAAGTACCCTTAACGCACACACACATCTCACACTCACAAACCACACACTCACCCCACATCACAAACCTTATCCTCCTCACCCACAAAAATAACACTTCCCTTCCTCACTCCTTCCCACCCCATTCTATCTCTTCATCACTGAAAAAGATCATCCTCTTCACTCATCTTCAATTGCATAAACTATGAGGAGGTAGACATATCTCTCTCTTCCTCTGTTCTTGTTCTGTGTTGTGCAGGTTTCGGTTCCTTCACCCTGCAGACCGAGTGGCCCCGCCGGAGCGCCGTCGACCGACGGCTACATCTTCCGTCGAGCGGCCACCACCCGCCGGAGCGCCGTCGACCGACGGCTACATCTTCCGTCGAGCGGCCACCACCCGCCAGAGCGCCGTCGAGCGAGCGAGCTCTCCATCCGTCGAGTGGCTTCATTCCGGCCCGTCGAGCAATCGACCAGCTTTCCTTTGCTGTGTTGATTTGTTGATTTCTAGGGATTTGTTGATTTCTAGGCTCTGTTCTTGATTGCTATTCATCTTCTTGTGTCTGTTAGCTGATTCTCTGTGCAATTGCGTGCTTTGTGATTTTGAGCAGCTGATTTTACAATTGACAATGACATTAAGCTGATTTCCTGAAAATATGCCTCTGCCTTCTAGACCAATTTACTAACCGTTTGACTTAATCGCGTTATCCTTGAAGCTGTCAAGTGACGGTTTTGGTCGAGGCGAGCCATTCTAATCTTGCTATCCCTTCTATGAATTTCAGGACCACTAGTCAAGTCGAAGGATCCTCAAGAAGGAGAGCAGAGATATTGAGAGGAAAGCAGCGTGCTGAGTCCACCAGTTCGGAGTCTGACAATGATTCCGCGAAGGACGACGAGATGGAAGAGGAAGAGGTTGAGTCACCGAGAGTGATGAGGACCGAGCCAGCCGTCGACGGTCTAACTGAGCTGGAGGTCAGGCGGCTTAGAATTCTCCTGGACATGCAACTGGGGGGGACGAGATACCCAGATCGTTCTACAATGGACAAGCTTGGCATAACTGAAGATGTAGACGCCATGCTACAGCCGCTGGGGCTTACGATTTTCATGTTCCGAAGGCATGAGTCCTACAAGACAGCGACTTGTCTTTTCCTCGCCACCCTTGAGCTTCATCTCTGCAGTCCTGGACAGTTCACCAAAGACGGGAGCGACGACTACATTACCTTCTGGACCGGAGGCGCGAGACGCATGCTATCTTTCCAGGAGATTGACAGAGTGCATTTCCTTCCCCCTAGCAACCAAGACGGCCTCATCGTAGATAGACGCGAGATCAACTCTTTATGGGAGACTATAGCTTCGGGAACCTTTACTTCGGGATGCAAATCTGCTCAGATCAGAAACCCATCGATTCGCTATGTCCACAAAGCACTGGCAAACGTGGTCAACCCAAGGCAATCGACGGGAAACATCCATCTAACTGAGATGACCATGCTAGATGTAGCACTTACCGGGATTCTACCTCGTTTGAGCAATGGGAAGAGTCTGCAGGGAAGTCAAACGAACGGAGGGATCACAAGAGCGTTGATCGAGCATCTTATCTCCTTCCAAGGCTGGGCACTGAAGAATGAGCATGCTAGAACACAGTGTGAGCTACGCATGGGCGGGCTCGTAACGCCTCTTTTGACCGCCGTCGGGTTCATTCCTGATATGAAAGAGGTCGTTGCCATGCCAGAGGAAATAGACATCCAATACCTGAGGCAATGCCATTTTTTGAAGAAAAGGGCGGCCGGTGAAGCGAACAACCTGATATACAACTTCACCCACCGACAGCTCGGCAGTGCTCGCATTCTGCTCCCTAACCCGAGCTATACTTCACTCCGAGGTGGAGCTAACGCCGACTTCAACCCGCCACCATCATCGCTTATCGGCCGACAGCCCGCACATGCACAGCCAACCGCTCCTCTTGACCCCTTGACCCCTTTAGCGTACCAGAACCGCGGCTTCCAGACGCCGGAGGAAGTTGGCGAGACGATGTTTGACTTTAACCATTTCCACTTTGAAGAAACCGTCGTGCCGAAGACTCAAAGCGTTGCAGTTCGAGCCGCGCACGAGCGAATCAACACACTCCAGCACTGGCAGAAATGCCAAGATAAAGCATCAAACACTCTCGCCGGCAAATTACGAAGGAAGATAAAGAAACTAAGCGATCAAGTAAAGGTGTTGACTAACATGATTAGCTGCTCATCTTCAGCCGCGGTCCGTAGAAGCACGGCACCCGTCCACGCTCCTCCGCCGCCCGAAGACTCCGAGGACGAATCCGAACAAGATATCACTGAGGTTCTCCAGTCTCCTCCTCGCCAGCCACCTCCAGACCAACCGCGTCACTCTTCATACGAGTCCCGACTAGGGAAGAGACGGGATAGAGATGGAGCTCCATCTCTGAGGCGAAGTGCTACTACATCCAGACGGGCGGAACCAGCGGGTCCCTCGACGCCTTATCCAGGCGCTCAGACCGACCAATACACTCAAGAGAGTATGGACGCGGAGATAGACGCCATCATTCGTGGCCGCCGCTGAGCACCGCTCCAACTCTCGCCACCACCACCACTGTAACATATCATTCCTTCTCTTCTCTTTTATTTTATTTCCTTGAGTCTGTTAACTCTGCCTTTGATTTATTTTCACACCGGGGACGGTGTGATGTAAGTCCAGGGGAGGGTCCTTGTCTACTAATGTATTTTTATTAGTTTTGTTTCTTTCTTCTGTTTTCTGTTTAATCTTGAGTCATTTTGATGTTTTCTTTGAGTCTATGCTTTCTTGAGTCAAAAACTTGTTGGGAATAATGACCGAATCATGTGATGATCTTCAACCATTTATGCTCTTGAATACTTTCGATCTAGTGACCAATTTTGCAGGGTTTGTTAGGTGCAAAAAACTGAAATGCCCTTTTGGTCGGACTTCCCCCAGGAACTTTTCATTTTGCAGGAACTTTTGGTGAAACATTTGGTTAACTCTATCTAATCCGGTTTAAACTGAATTTTAAAATACTTCTTGTTTTGGGCATTAGATAGGGGAACGAGTTTCACCACACATATTCAGGACTTCTTTTCCCCTTTTACCACTCTTGCTGATCCTGAATAGCCTAACCATTTCTCGACCTATGTTTTTCTCTCTCTTATGTGCAGATGTGTGCAAAACGGTCGGAGAGAATAGGACAGACGCAACCTCTAACTCACTCTTGCTGAAGAATTGATCGTGAGTAGAGCAGAAAATTGGACGGATCACCCGCTCCGAGCAGGACATCAAGAAAATTCATGTCGTCCAGTCATTTAGGGTATATCATCTATGTCTCATTCGTTGCGCTTTATGGGATATACATACGTATAGAGCCCCTACATCCGAAAAAAAAAAAAAAAAAAAAAAAAAAAAAAAAAACAAATCTTTCGAAGGATGTAGAAAAGGGTTTCAAAATCTCAAAAACGTATATCCCATAGCACGAGACAAACCCCGAGGAAGAAGAAGTGGAGTTTGGAGTTTGGTATTCAAGAAATGAGGAGAGTGATTAGAGGTTGTGGACATCAACATGTCCGTTTTCTCTTGCCATTTTGTGCGACATCCTGCGCCACTCTCCAGAAATAATGGTAACTCCCTAAACACTTAAACACTTAGTCACTTTCATATGAAATGGCCTACCCTTACCAAATTCGTTCCTTATAGATAGTGCCTTGAATAAGAAGTTCACGCCAACCTTTAATGAATGTAGAGAGTTGACCAATGTGTAGCTAGAGTTTCTGCAGGATGGAGATTCACGAAGGGATCAGGATTGCGAGACCTTGAGGGTAGGAAAGTGATTATGCGCTGGTCAAGCGTTGTTCTTGAGGTCTAATGATTTTCCTTTCTGGGTATGGTTGCTGATGATTTGTGAGTTCCCGCGTTTTCAAACTTCTTCTCTGTGTCTTAGAACCTATGTTTGCTTGAGGGCAAGCAAAAGGCTAAGTCCGGGGGAGTTGATGTCTTGCGTTTTGGCGTAATCTAACAATCGTTTTTACGTGTTTTATCGAGTCTTTTTAACTTTTATCGAGTCTTTATCAGGTCTAAATCATTCGAAGGTGAGTCTCGGTGACAGGAAGCAACGGGAGCTGAAACCATGCAAAAAGGAGCGAAATGTCGGCTTTACGAAGTCAATTTGACCGGTGTACCCGCCGGCCTCGCCCGAAGCTTCCACCCGCCGGCCTCGCCCGAAGCTTCCACCCGCCGGCCTCGCCCGAAGCTTCCACCCGCCGGCCTCGCCCGAAGACTTCACCCGCCGGCCTCGCCCGAAGCTTCTACCCGCCGGCCGCGACCGACGTCTCCACCCGACGGGGTCGACCGACGTCTCCACCCGACGGGGCCGACCCGATGTCTCCACCCGACGGGCCGACCCGACGCCTCCACCCGACGTCGTGACCCGACCCCCTCACCCGACGGCTTCGCCCGACGGATTGACACGATGCGCCACTCGCCGGCCTCACCCGACGGTCCGCCATCTCACACCACTCGATGGGCCTGATCACCCGAAGGCCCACTCGAGTACTTCGCCTGATGGCCCAGTCGATCGCTTCGACTTTCACTACTTAGACCTATTTTTCGTTTTTGTTTTGGACACGTTTTTCTTAGACGCTTTTTGGGAGTTTTTCGTTGTTGATCTGAGGGAGAAGATCTCTGAATCCTTTGTGACAGTTTGGAGAAGATTTCTGAACCCTCTTGTTTACTATTCGTTATTTCAATGAAAACTGTTTCATCTTTTGTCGTTGCTTGCTTGATCATGTCTGAGTAGTCGCCTTGCTAGATCTAGGTTTTTCAAAGGAGTTTCATGACTTAGATAACTGAATGCAGATAGGATACTTTGTCTTTAAATCAAGGATCATTTAGAGTGCGTCTTCGGATACATACCTCAACGAGAATCCCAATCTTCGGATTGTGGCAACTTCGACCATCAGCTAAGATCGTCGTAACTCGGGATCCCTGATGAAAAGAGTCTCTTTGTTTTCGCCTTTGATAATCTTAATGCTAAGATTGATTTGATCGCTCAGTTTTAGATCCTAGGCTTCCTATTCATCAAAAGTGTTATAGGGTGCTAGATAAATCATTGGTGAGCGATCCGTCCTTAGCCTGCGAGAGTTGATGCTAAGGCGGATCGTGAACATATCGAACCTGATTCTATTGCTTGCTTTCAACTGCTAGATTCAAACGATAGTTTAGACATCTAGGTTGTTTAGCAAAGTCGTTAATACCGCGACAGTGGATTAACGTACTTTCATGTTTGAGTTCGAAACCTGTTTGCAATCATTTTCCTGAATAGTCGTTTGGTTACCTTTCATGAGCTCCTGCGAATTACCTCGGTCTAGTGCTTTATCTTTATTGAATTTTAATCGTTGTTTACATTTGTTACTGTTACAATATCACAACCAAACCATATAATTGTCTTAGCTCTATTTCTTGTCTCATAAGTTCATTGTGCAACGCTGGTCCTCTGGATCGAATTGTTTACTACACTGCAAAGATCTTTTATCAAATGCCCATAAGTAACTCCAGAGTTAAGCGTGCTTGGGCTGGAGTAGTGGAAGGATGGGTGACCTTCCGGGAAGTGGTATGCGGAACCGTGTGAGTTATAAAAAAATACGGGGAAAGGTCGGGTGTTGATTGCAGGGATAGTAAACAAGTCTCTAAAGAGTCCAAAAAAAAATAACGGACCGGCCGTTGGACAGGGGTGGGGCCCATGGGCCGAGAGAGGGTGTGGATGATTAATCGGGATGGGCGGTCGGGCGTTATAATTGTGTGGATGTGTAGAAATATATTATAAAAAATATACGATGTGCAACCATATGAGTAGAAAACCTCATTTAGTAAATATCCAAATGTATATTATTTTTTATATTCGATTTAATATGATGAGCCGATGGGGCGGCCATTAGTAGTGTATGCCAGCACGTAAAGCATCTGAAATGAGGCGGCCATTAAAGCCGTGAAATGGGGCAGCCATCAGAACCGTGAAATGGAACGGCCATTGGAACCGTGAAGGTGTTATGCAAGTTGGCGTTTATGCACCATAGGACATTATTGATTGATGAGTGTGTGTCATAGGACACGTGTTTGGCTTCTTGTCTTAGTCTTGGACTGGTGATAGTCGTAGTTGCATTCGTGTGTGGAGAATTCGTGGGCTCTAAGCCCGCTCTCACTGAGTAATCCCCTTTATTCACCCCTCTCTTCTTGTAGGTGAGTATGAAGAGTAGCTGGAAGAGCTGTATCGGTGTGGTGCTGGATTTCAAGAGTACGAGCGTATTTTTATTATTTTAAAATTATTTAATATTTAAGCTAAAAAGTGGTTTTATTTGGTTTTATTTAATACTAGGAGATAATCCGCGCTTCGCGCGGAATTTTACGTTGTTATTATTAACTTGGTTAGAAGAAAATTTTAAGATATCAAATTTTTTAATTTAATTTTGTGTTTCAAAAATGTCATACACTTATTAATTCTTGTACCATCCTGTCCCATCCCGTCCCATTCCGTTCTTTCTTGTCCCGTCTGTCATGTTCGTTATGTCCATCCCGTCCCGTACAGTCCTATCTTATCCCATTATGTTTATTTCCGTCTTGTCTTGTCTTATTATGTTCATTTCATTTTTTTCTAGTCCTGTTCCTAAAAATAATTAGGGTTAGGCGAAATTCTCATCCGTCCCGTTCTATCCCATCTCATTTCGTTCCTTTTCATTTCGTCCCGTTCTTTCCCATCCTATCCCCGTACAGTCCCATCATATCCCCGTCCAGTCCCATCATATCCCTTTCAATTCATTCCAGTCTTGTCCTGTCTCATCCCATTCTTTTTGTTTCATCCCGTTCTTTTCATTTATTCCCGTCTCATCCTTAAATATAATTAGGAGTAGGCAAAATTCATGTCTCGTCCCATTCCGTCCCATTCTGTTCGTTTTCATCCCGTCTCGTTCTTTCCCGACCCATCCTATTCTATTATGTTTCTTCCTGCCTTGTCCTGTCCCATCCAATTCCTTTTGTTTCTTCCCGTCCTGTCCCTAAATATAATTAGGGGTAAGCGAAATTCTTGTCCCATCCCCTCCGTTTGTTTATATCTCGTCTCGTCACTTACTATAATAAGAGATAGGCAAAATTCTCTTCTTGTCCCCTTCAGTTTTTTCTCGTCCCGTCCTGTCCGGTCTTGTCTCATTTCATCTCAAAATACTTTAAGAAAATCAGCGTCCTTTCTATAATTTATTAACATTAGCTGATATATTTATTTGAAGGTAAACTATATAATTTGATGAAACTAAAATTACTAAATAATAGTTTTTTGTAGATTTATACATAAAGTTTTTTTTTTAAATGACTTTTCATATTCTTGTTAAATGTAACATCCGTAAACCAAAATTCTGAGTTTTCGAGGGGTGTCGAGCAACACCAATGTAGTGTCGATCGACACCGGTCCGAAAATCGAATTTCCGGTTCGATTTGAGTCGCTGGATTTGTGGGTTAAGGGCAAGTGAGCCCTAAGTCTCGAAATAAAAAGGAAGCAGCCGCTGGGTGGCTCATATTTCGAGGTTTTTCAAGGCGAGGAGTTCTAGAGTGATTTTGTGGAGTTTTGTGGAGTTTTATGAAGTTTCTGAGGTGTTGGCTGGTTGTTCTTCCCTGTTCATCTTCCTTTCCTCTCTTTCAATCCAAATCCAAGGTGAGTGCGTGACTGTGGGCTCGGGATTTCCGGATTTAGGATGTTAGATGAATGGATTGTTGTTTCTAGTTGTTGTTCTTGAGTTATATGATGAATTTTGTGCTGATAGTTGTGTTGAATCGTGTGTGTGAATGATTTGGTGGTGATTCTGGTTTTAGTGCCGATCTGTTGCACTCGGATTCGATCAGACGACCGAGTGTCGATCGACACCAAGTTTGGTGTCGGTCGACACCACCGGTTTTGCCTGGTTTAATCCGATTTGAATTGGCATGATGGTTTAATCGAATTGAAATTGGTTTAATCCGGTTTAATGGTTTTAATTAATTTAATTGGTTAATTGAAATGGTTTAATTAATTATTTTCGGATTAATAATTAATTAAGATTATTATTTAATTATGAGAATTATTTAATAATTATTTGGAATTATTTTAATGGTGGAAAAATATTTAATAATTGTGGAAATTATTTAAAAGACTTTAATTATCTGGAAATTGCGTAATTGGCCCGTGGGCAGAGTGATCGCTTCACTAAGTATTTATGATAATACTTACGCATCTCCTTTCCTGTGATGCAGGTGGTAGAAATGTCTAAACGCGGAATCAAGGCCGAAGAAGAGGATGATAGGATTTATGTTTTATTCCTTCTGCTTAAGTTGTTAGAATTATTTGATATTTGATTCATTTGATTTAATTGATTATTGACTTCCGTTGTTGAATTGATTTATGTTTATTGAATTATTCATTTTAAGACTTCCGCTAGAATTGTTTAAGTAAAAAAAAAAAAAAAAAAAAGGCTTGGTTGTTTCATTTTGGTATCAGAGCCTAGACGGTTTTAGGACGTGCTAGGTTGATAGTTGTAGTATCATCCTCTTCGGGCTTCAGGAGATTCCGCGGTGAGTTTTGTTTGTGTTGTTAGTTTTCGTGTTTTGTATCTCACCTCTTTGTTCCATACAGTGAGATGGACGGTGGTGCTCGAGGTAGAGGAAGAGGCCGAGGTGCAGGCCGCGGTCGAGGCCGTGGCAGAGGTCGTGGAGGTCGTGGAGGTCGGGGTCGTGGCGAGCCAGAGGTTTCGGGCGAGAGTGTTGCGCCGAGTGTGGCGACTGCGTCGGTGACCCAGTCTTTTTCAGCGGCGAGTGAGGCCGGTGTGGGCGTCGGTGGTGGCGCGGGGGTTGGAGCGGCCCCAGGTGGGGGTGCGGCTCCAGCTCAGGGTCGAGATGACCTGGTTGTGGGGTTACTGACACAGTTGCTGGCACGTTTTCCGCCAGTGGTTCCTCAGCAGGCTCCGGGTGTTCCTCCGATGGCCGGTGTACCGCAGGGTGCGCCAGTGTTTGGGCAGCAGGATGCTGAAGTGCTTGGTCAGCCGGGTGCGGCTTTTGTTGGGCAGCAGGATGCTGCTGTGCTTGGTCAGCCGGGTGCGGCTTTTGTTGGGAAGCAGGGAGCTGCGGTGGTTGGTCATCCGTCCTATTTAGAGATGATGGGACAGATGCAGCGTATCGGGACGCCTTTCTTTGAGGGCGGAGTTGGTCCAGAGGTGGCCGATGAGTGGAGATCGAGAGTGGAGCGGAACTTCCAGTCGATCAGGTGTCCAGTTCAGTATCAGGTTGAGTTAGCGGTCCACTACCTGAGTGGTGACGCGCATTTGTGGTGGCGGGCTGTTCAGGGCAGGAGAGCTGTCTGGACTTGGGGCGAGTTTGTGGCGGAGTTTGACGCCAAGTACTTTCCTCAGGAGGCTCGAGATAGACTTCATATGCGGTTTATCGCTTTGACGCAGGGAGACCGTTCAGTGCGTGAGTACGACGCAGAGTTTAGCAGGCTAGTGGTGCATACTGGTCCCGGTATAGGCGGCGAGCGCAGTGTTATGCAGAGGTTCCTTCAGGGGCTTCGTCCGAGTATCAGGACTCAGTGCCGAGGTCGTGACTACACCGTGAGAGCTGAGCTAGTGGAGCTGGCAGCTTCTATTGAGGAGGACCTTCGTGAGCAGGCTGGTCCGGTGGTGGTGCCGTCTGCGGATGCTCCTGCTATCCAGCCTCGGAGTCAGCAGCAGCAGTCGCAGCAGCGCCATAGTTCGAGTGTTGGTTCTGGTTCTGGCAGGGGCAGCAGGTCTGCACAGGGTCAGAAGAGGAGTCGGGAGGAGTCTTCTTCCGGCAGCCGTTTTCCTCGTGGTTCGTGTTACGGGTGCGGCAGTACGGAGCACCGAGTGTATAGTTGTCCCAAGAAGGAGGTGCCTCGGGATACCAGGGATACCAGTGTATAGTTGTCCATTGCGGAGAGTCGGAACATATCAGACCGAGGTGTCCCAAGATGCAAAGTTTGACAATGGCAGCAGTTCGGCCGATAGCGGCTCGACCAGTGACTCAGGTGGCAGCGGTTCAGCCAGTGGGCCAGTTGGGGCCGGGACCGAGAGTCTACTCTTCTACAGAGGTTGGCCAGTCGAGTCAGGGCGGGCAGATCACAGGTACATTTATTGACTCAGACTTCGTAAATTCCCTAAGTTATTTTGTGGTTGTTGTTTGTTTGCAATATTTTGCCTGTGATGGGATTAGCAGGGTCTCATAGTTTTAAATGTGTAGGGACCTTGTTAGTCGGTGGCGTTCAGTCACACGTTTTATTCGATTCTGGAGCATCTAATTACTTCATCACTCCGGAGTGGGCCGAGAGTAGTGGCATCCGGAGCAGCGCGGGTGAGCGTGCAGGCATGGTCAAGGTGGCTGGAGGTGGTTTCCTGGCTACTTCGGGCCGTGCTAGAGGCGTGGATATTCAGATTGCGGGGCAGTCGATGCCAGCGGATTTGGTGATTAGTCCAGTGGAGTTATATGACGTCATTCTGGGGATGGACTGGTTATCTTTTTACCGGGTTCATCTGGATTGCTACAGAGGCAGAGTGGTTTTTGAGCGTGATGGCGGGAGGTTAGTGTTTCAGGTGTGAGACCGACTTCCGAGAGCATAGTGATCTCGGCGATTCAGGAAAAGCAGTTGATTTGAGCGAGGCTGTGAGGCCTATTTGGCGACGATCTCTATGGCGGAGTCCAGTGGTGAGGTGGTTTTCGAGGATATTCGGGTGGTTCGAGAGTTTCCAGAGGTTTTTCAGTCGTTGACGGGGTTGCCACCTTCGCGGTCAGATCCTTTCACGATTGAGTTAGAGCCGGGGACAGCGCCGATATCCAAGACGCCTTACAGGATGGCTCCAGCAGAGTTGGCAGAGCTGAAGAAGCAGCTAGAGGACCTTTTGAGCAAAGGGTTTATTCGACCGAGTGTTTCACCGTGGGGAGCACCAGTTCTGTTTGTGAAGAAGAAGGATGGGAGTTTCCGGCTGTGTATTGATTACCGGGGGCTGAACCGAGTTACTGTGAAGAACAGGTACCCTCTCCCGAGGATTGACGAGTTGTTGGATCAGCTGAGGGGTGCTACTTGGTTCTCCAAGATAGACTTGGCATCGGGTTACCATCAGATCCCGATAGATGAGGCGGATATCCGCAAGACTGCTTTCAGGACACGTTATGGGCATTTTGAGTTTGTGGTTATGCCTTTCGGTTTGACGAATGCGCCTGCGGCATTCATGAGGTTGATGAACGATGTATTCAGGGAGTATTTGGATGTGTTTTTCATCATCTTCATCGACGACATTTTGGTTTATTCGAGGAGTCCTGAGGAGCATGAGACTCATTTGAGGTTGGTTCTGGAGAAGCTTCGAGAGCAGAAGCTGTATGCTAAGTTGAGTAAGTGCAGTTTCTGGCAGCGAGAGATGGGTTTTCTCGGACATATTGTTTCTGCGGAGGGTGTGTCTGTAGATCCGGCGAAGATAGAGGTCATCAGAGATTGGCCTAGACCTATTAGTGCTACCGAGATCAGGAGCTTTCTTGGGTTAGCAGGTTATTATAGGAGATTCGTCAGGGGTTTTGCGAGTATGGCACAGCCGATGACGCAGTTGACTCGGAAGGATGTTCCTTTTGTGTGGACGCCTGAGTGTGAGGAGAGCTTTGAGAAGCTCAAGGAGTATTTGACTAGTACACCTGTTTTGGCGTTACCCGAGCCAGGGAAGCCTTATGCTGTGTACACCGATGCTTCAGGTATTGGTCTGGGTTGTGTGCTGATGCAGGAGGGCAGAGTTATTGCTTACGCTTCGAGGCAGTGGCAGGGGAGCGAGCGTAACCGTCCTACCCATGATCTAGAGTTGGGAGCGGTGGTCTTTGCGCTTAAGATCTGGTCTTATTTGTATGGTGGTCCAGTTCAGATCTTCACTGACCACAAGAGTCTTAAGCACATTTTCACTCAGCCGATGCTGAATGCGAGACAGACGCGCTGGGTTGAGTTCTTAGCGGATTATGACTTGGAGATCATCTATCATCCAGGCAAGGCTAACCAAGTGGCAGATGCTTTGAGTCGACGGAGGTGTGATTCGGCTTTAGAGCAGGATGTTGAGGCGTTGGTGGGCGAGATTAGCACTTTGCGCCTTTGTGCTACATCGCAGGAGCCTTTGGGTTTAGAGGCAGTTGATCAGGCATATTTGTTGAGCAGGATCAGAGTGGCTCAGGAGAGTGATCAGAGTCTGATTGATGCATCACGAGTACCGAGTTCTGAGTATCAGGTAGCTGAGAACGGGACTATTCTGGTTCGTGGTCGGGTTTGTGTACCCAAGGTTGATGAGTTGAGACAGCAGATTCTGAGAGAGGCTCATTCGAGCAAGTTCTCGATTCATCCAGGAGCGACCAAGATGTACCGTGATCTCAAGAGGTACTATCATTGGGTTAGGATGAAGAGAGACGTGGCGGATTGGGTTGCGAGGTGCAACACTTGTTCCTTGGTGAAGGCGGAGCATCAGGTTCCAGGTGGTCTATTACAGAGTTTACCCATTCCAGAGTGGAAGTGGGACATGATTACGATGGATTTCGTGGTTGGGCTACCTATTTCGAGGACGCATGATGCTATTTGGGTTATTGTGGATTGGTTGACTAAGTCAGCACATTTCTTGGCCATCAAGAAAACAGATGGAGCAGCTGTTTTGGCTAGGAAGTTTGTGCGTGAGATTGTGAGGCTGCATGGAGTGCCAGCCAGTATAGTGTCAGACCGAGATCCGAGATTTGCCTCAGAGTTTTGGAGGGCATTTCAGGCTGAGATGGGCACTAAGGTGCATATGAGTACGGCATATCATCCACAGACAGATGGGCAGTCAGAGAGGACGATTCAGACTTTGGAGAATCTGTTGAGGATGTGTGTGCTAGATTGGGGTGGTCATTGGGCAGATCATTTGAGCTTGGTTGAGTTTGCTTACAACAACAGCTTCCAGGCGAGTATTGGCATGGCTCCTTTTGAGGCTTTGTATGGGAGGCCATGTAGGACACCCTTATGCTGGACCCAAGTGGGGGAGCGCAGCATTTATGGAGCTACTTATGTTCAGGAGACGACTGAGAAGGTTCGTGTGGTGCGACTGAACATGAAGGAAGCTCAGGATAGACAGAAGAGTTACGCAGATAGACGCAGACGAGAGCTTGAGTTTCAGGTTAGAGATAGAGTGTATCTCAAGATGGCGATGTTGAGGGGTCCTAACAGATCCATCGCATAGAACAAGCTGAGTCCGCGTTTTATGGGTCCGTTTCCAGTGGTGGAGCGAGTGGGACCGTTGGCGTACAGGTTGGAGTTACCTCCGATTATGAGAGCCTTTCACAAGGTGTTTCATGTGTCGATGCTGAGTAAGTGTCTTCATCCTTCTGAGGAGATAGTGGCTCAGATTCCAGAGGATCTTCAGCCAGATTTGACAGTTCCGGCAGTGCCTGTGAGGATTCTTGAGAGGAGAGTCAAGGATCTGCGGAACAAGAGGATACCGTTATTGAGAGTTTTGTGGACTTGCGGCGGTATTGAGGAGGAGACTTGGGAGCCAGAGGCAAAGATGAAGTTGAAGTTCAGGAAGTGGTTCGACAAGCAGAGTATGGAGTGAGCTTCTTTCGTCTTTGTGGCTTTGTTTTTGGTTTAGCTTGCGAGCTTTTGTTGTTGTTGTCGTTTTGGTTTACGTTGTAAGACATACATTTTTGAGATTTGTGAGATGGAGTTTTGCCTCATTATCTTTGTTATTTAATGTTGTCTTGGATGTTACACTCGTTGACCAGTTGGGTCGGGAGACGTTTTAATCTTTTGTTACAAACGTTTAAGAATTTTTCTCTAAGGGCTGCGGTCCTGAATAACTCATTACGTTTTGGAGACTTTGGTTCTCTGGCAGACTTACCTGAGTGCCGTGGCTTCAGTGTGAGTAGCTTATCCGAGTGTCGTGACTTCGGTATGAGCGTTGGCAGGCCCATCTGGGAGGCCGTGGCCCCAGTTTGGGTAGTTGCAGACTTGTTTGGGAGGCCGTGGCCCCAATACAAGTGGTTTGGTTGAGACTCATTTGGGAGGCCGTGGCCCCAATTTGAGTGTTTGGATAATGAGTTAAGAGGAAAATGTCTTGGAACGTGCGTATACATAAGATTGAGTGTGAGTCTCGGGGATCAGGTGAGGATCTCCAGTGTTGTGACCTTGCGAGGTCGGATTGTTGGTCTTGCGAGACGTGTTTTGAGTTAGGATTCGAGGGCGAATCCAGTTTAGTGGGGGAGAGTTGTAACATCCGTAAACCAAAGTTCTGAGTTTTCGAGGGGTGTCGATCGACACCGGTCCGAAAATCGAATTTCCGGTTCGATTTGAGTCGCTGGTTTTGTGGGTTAAGGGCAAGTGAGCCCTAAGTCTCGAAATAAAAAGGAAGCAGCCGCTGGGTGGCTCATATTTCGAGGTTTTTCAAGGCAAAGGAGTTCTAGAGTGATTTTGTGGAGTTTTGTGGAGTTTTGTGAAGTTTCTGAGGTGTTGGCTGGTTGTTCTTCCCTGTTCATTTTCCTTTCCTCTCTTTCAATCCAAATCCAAGGTGAGTGCGTGACTGTGGGCTCGGGATTTCCGGATTTAGGATGTTAGATGAATGGATTGTTGTTTCTAGTTGTTGTTCTTGAGTTATATGATGAATTTCGTGCTGATAGTTGTGTTGAATCGTGTGTGTGAATGATTTGGTGGTGATTCTGGTTTTAGTGCCGATCTGTTGCACTCGGATTCGATCAGACGACCGAGTGTCGATCGACACCAAGTTTGGTGTCGGTCGACACCACCGGTTTTGCCTGGTTTAATCCGATTTGAATTGGCATGATGGTTTAATCGAATTGAAATTGGTTTAATCCGGTTTAATGGTTTTAATTAATTTAATTGGTTAATTGAAATGGTTTAATTAATTATTTTCGGATTAATAATTAATTAAGATTATTATTTAATTATGAGAATTATTTAATAATTATTTGGAATTATTTTAATGGTGGAAAAATATTTAATAATTGTGAAAATTATTTAAAAGACTTTAATTATCTGGAAATTGCGTAATTGGCCCGTGGGCAGAGTGATCGCTTCACTAAGTATTTATGATAATACTTACGCATCTCCTTTCCTGTGATGCAGGTGGTAGAAATGTCTAAACGCGGAATCAAGGCCGAAGAAGATGATGATAGGATTTATGTTTTATTCCTTCTGCTTAAGTTGTTAGAATTATTTGATATTTGATTCATTTGATTTAATTGATTATTGACTTCCGTTGTTGAATTGATTTATGTTTATTGAATTATTCATTTTAAGACTTCCGCTAGAATTGTTTAAGTAAAAAAAAAAAAAGGCTTGGTTGTTTCATTAAACCTATATTAATGAATGATTATAATTATGAGAATTAAAATAGAAGAATAAACAATTAGGTAACAAGGAAGTATTTGAGTCGTATTTGCAAAAGAAAGAAGTATTGAAAAACGTATATACATATTGTGTGTATAATGGCCCAAAACCCCCCAGAATAATGATAGAATGTGGACCCCTCAGCTCTGGAAAATAACCCTCTCTCTCTCTCTCTCTCTCTCTCTCTCTCTCTCTCTCTCTCTCTCTCTCTCTCTCTCTCTCTCTCTCTCATTAAAAATCAGCGAAAATTATAGTATGAATTTTATTTGAATTTTGGTTATTCATGGCACCGAAAATGTATCAGGGCTCAAGTGATTCACCGAGGTTATTTGAATTTTGAAGAAGAATGCAACCAAATTCACTTATGTAGAAAATATATATATTATATTAACGAGTTACATGTTTTTGAAACATGTTAACAATTGATGTACCACGTGTATACATGTATATTACAGGTAACTTTATATTTTACGAGATATTAATTTTTTATACCAAGTAAATAATTACAATATCATATAACAAAAATTTAAATTACCCTCTAAACTTTTGTTTACCATGTTAACATAAATATTAATTAGATAATTTTAAAGTTATTTGAAAAAGAATACAACCAAATTCACTTATGTAGAAAATATATATTATTATATTAATGAGTTACATGTTTTTGAAACATGTTAACAATTGATGTATCACGTGTATACATATATATTACAGTTAACTTTATATTTTATGTGATATTAAACATGTTAGATGGATAACAATAGTAAAGCATACAATAATTTATTCGTGTTACAATTTGTTTGTCACGCTACAAACAAAAATAACTAGTTATTAAAAACATATATCATGTTACAATAAAAATGTACAATGTTAAAACATGATATACCATTTTTCGATCCGAAAACAAAATTGAACTATTTCACAAGCTTCGTAGATGACGTTTCTGGAGTTTAGGGATTCGATCGTGATGGATTCTGAAGCCGGGTTTCAGGTCATGTTAATGGATCCAGATCTTCTCTGCATGGTTTGAGGCTTCAAATAGAGTGGTGACGGTGAAGTCTGAAAGTGGGATACGACGGAGATCGGAATCGGAGAGGAGCAATCAGAGATGAGCTGGAAAAAGACATGAGAGCAGAGAAGATATGCTAGAGCGGAAGGAGGTAAGCAGCGCGTGAGGTCGACGAAGGCGGAGGAAAAATGTGAATTGGAAACAGAAGAGTGTGAATGAGTTTTCTTGTCTTGATTTTTTGCAGAGGAAAGAGAATGAGATGAAGAGGGAGGGAGAGAGAGAGGGAGAGAGAGATGGGCGGAGTGAACAAGTGAAAGAGAAGGAGAGATGGGCGGAGTGAACAAGAGAGAAAAGGAGAGAGAAATAGAAATAGGGGTAATTTCGTATTAAAAAAAAATGATTAGTATACTTTCCTATTTAGCTAAATACGATCCGTATTCTTCCTATCTAAGCAAATTAGGTAACAAGGAAGTATTTGAGTCGTATTTGCAAAAGAAAGAAGTATTGAAAAACGTATATACATATTGTGTGTATAATGACCCAAAACCCCCCAGAATAATGATAGAATGTGGACCCCTCAGCTCTGGAAAATAACTCTCTCTCTCTCTCTCTCTCTCTCTCTCTCTCTCTCTCTCTCTCTCTCTCTCTCTCTCTCTCTCTCTCTCTCTCTCTCTCTCTCTCTCTCTCTCTCTCTCTCTCTCTCTCTCTCTCTCTCTCTCTCTCTCTCTACATATCCCGTGTATCAACGGGATACTATGCTTTTGTTGGTCAACAACCAACCACAACTTTCTTAGGGTATTATTATCCTTCTTATGAGGGTGCGTGCGTACGTGCCCTGGGTGGGGTGCGTACGTACGTGCCCGGTCTAGTGAGTGCGCTAGAGGCAGTGCTGGACAGGCGCTCTGTCTCTGCTGCTCGGGTGACCGACCTTCTCTCTCTCTCTCATTAAAAATCAGCGAAAATTATAGTATGAATTTTATTTGAATTTTGGTTATTCATGGCACCGAAAATGTATCAGGGCTCAAGTGATTCACCGAGGTTATTTGAATTTTGAAGAAGAATGCAACCAAATTCACTTATGTAGAAAATATATATATTATATTAACGAGTTACATGTTTTTGAAACATGTTAACAATTGATGTACCACGTGTATACATGTATATTACAGGTAACTTTATATTTTACGAGATATTAATTTTTTATACCAAGTAAATAATTACAATATCATATAACAAAAATTTAAATTACCCTCTAAACTTTTGTTTACCATGTTAACATAAATATTAATTAGATAATTTTAAAGTTATTTGAAAAAGAATACAACCAAATTCACTTATGTAGAAAATATATATTATTATATTAATGAGTTACATGTTTTTGAAACATGTTAACAATTGATGTATCACGTGTATACATATATATTACAGTTAACTTTATATTTTATGGGATATTAAACATGTTAGATGGATAACAATAGTAAAGCATACAATAATTTATTCGTGTTACAATTTGTTTGTCACGCTACAAACAAAAATAACTAGTTATTAAAAACATATATCATGTTACAATAAAAATGTACAATGTTAAAACATGATATACCATTTTCCGATCCGAAAACAAAATTGAACTATTTCACAAGCTTCGTAGATGACGTTTCTGGAGTTTAGGGATTGGATCGTGATGGATTCTGAAGCCGGGTTTCAGGTCATGTTAATGGATCCAGATCTTCTCTGCATGGTTTGAGGCTTCAAATAGAGTGGTGACTGTGAAGTCTGAAAGTGGGATACGACGGAGATCGGAATCGGAGAGGAGCAATCAGAGATGAGCTGGAAAAAGACATGAGAGCAGAGAAGATATGCTAGAGCGGAAGGAGGTAAGCAGCGCGTGAGGTCGACGAAGGCGGAGGAAAAATGTGAATTGGAAACAGAAGAGTGTGAATGAGTTTTCTTGTCTTGATTTTTTGCAGAGGAAAGAGAATGAGATGAAGAGGGAGGGAGAGAGAGAGGGAGAGAGAGAGAGGGGCGGAGTGAACAAGTGAAAGAGAAGGAGAGATGGGCGGAGTGAACAAGAGAGAAAAGGAGAGAGAAATAGAAATAGGGGTAATTTCGTATTAAAAAAAAAAATGATTAGTATACTTTCCTATTTAGCTAAATACGATCCGTATTCTTCCTATCTAAGCAAATTTCTCAATTAGTAAATCAAATAAAGTGTGCTGATGTGTCAATTTTTTAAACTATTTATTTGCTGAGGTGGAGGCCTAAGAAAAGAGGACATTTAACTTTACATATATATACTAGGTGTTATCCCGCGCTACGCGCGGACATGTTTCTCGAATTGTTTTTTTTTTCTATTTTACTATTATTACAATTTTATGTTGCATTTTTCTTCTGCCCACTTTGTTTGATAATATTATTGTATTTTTTGCAACTCTTTTTATTTTTTGCTTCGTTGTTTCATATTGTCGTCAAGTATTTGTGGACGTGGTTTTCTCATTTCCGGTTATTGTTGTTCTGGAATGATTTTACATAGAAATATTTTTTTTTTACAAATTAAAAAGTTGATAATATCATTTTACTTGTATCTAAATTCATTTCTAATATCTAGTTTTATCGTTTAATTTTACTAATAAAAATAGATTTCTTAAAAGTTTTTTATTTATTTGGTTTTAGGCTTTTAGCATGGCTTTACACTTGAAAACACCAAAATCCTATGAATTTATTTATATTTTATGATATGAATTTTTTTAGCATGTGATATGTACAAATATGGTTAAACTTGCAATTTTTATCTTCAAGTAACTTACATTACTTATACTTGTGATCTTGTTGGCATATTTTAAGAAAATACTATTGAACAGCGAAGCTTTTTTCTTTTTGGATTCAAAAATGCAACCGTAAATTTTCAAATATCTTGATCACATGTTTTTAGACGAAACATTAAATTAACTCCAGTGACATTATTTTTGTCTTCAATACATAATGTAAACCCTATAATACGAAGATATAGGAGAATAAAAAAAAAAAATAGATGCTTAATTGTTGTTGAAAGAATGCTACTTGTTCATCCCATAAAGAAAGGCGGACAAATGTAGATCTGCAACATGTCTCTCTTATTCTTCCTCGGTTTTTTTCTCTAAGCTTTTCCGTTGTTTTTGAACAATGTATATTTGTTTTCATTTAGTTTTTTTCTTTTAAACATAAATTCATAAGACTCCCAAATTTCTATTTTGTTATAAGTTTGAATGATAAGTTTTTTGTATTTTAATGTGTTTCATAGCGGAATGATACATAGAATATTAAACAGTTGATTTAATACAGAGAGTTACTGTTTTCGTTTTTATACACAACATGCTGATTTCTGTGAGGTAGAGCCATGACAGTGCCATTTCAGTTAGTTCTCTATTTGATTCTCATGAGCAGTTGAGCAAAGTGAATCTTATCATTCAATCATATTCACATCACAAATGGTAAACTAATTAACATTTCCTTTTTCGCACACAAAAAAAAAAAGAACATTTCCTTTAAAATGGCTCTACATTTGGATTAATATAGAGAATAAAACAGGCGTAAGAAGATCAAGATTCTTTATTAGAAGATTCGATGTTCGTGAAGCTTGTATTTAGTTTCCCCATAAAGCCATAAGAAAACATTATTTGGATATCACATTATAATATTTTAGAGAGACCACCAAAATGACTTGCAAATTTACTTTATATGCATATATTTGACCACCACAACATATTAAATTTCATGATATATCATCATTCATAGAACAATTTGTTTTCATCGTTAGCTAATTGCATCATCATAAACAAAAGAAAAATCGTTACATCATTAGGAAATTGCGCTACCGTAACCTTTATTTTCTGGAGTATATATATGTTGGCAAATTGCATTCGAGTTAAGAACAAAAGATTGAGAAAACTTGATGACACAGAGACAATATGTTTCGTAGGAAAATTGAAATAGTGAACCAATATAAAGGTTTATCAAAGGATACACCTTTTACCAATTAACCAGGAGCACACGTGTAATCAACGATAGACTAAGTTTATTTCCTTGTAATTTACCGATTGGTTAACACCCGAAAATATCAATCCACACTCTATAACAACTCATAGTGTAGTCTTAAACATTAGCCGCACCAATCTATTTAAAGCCGAAAGAGTCAAAACGTACACTCCATCAAGATGCTACTTGGGTCAACTGATATTTGATGAAAGAGATATATCTTCGGAAAATCTTTACGAAATGCTGGAAGCAATCGTATGAGGAAAGTGGCTATACTCTCTGGTACTGGGAAACTACTCCCTTTCTCTTCTTTTCTCCAAGCTGAAACCATGTAAATCTGCTTGTGAACGGTTGACAACACCGGCCGATGGATTCTTGAGTCTAGAAGATGTTTACCTCCGCTGCATCGGCTTCCTTTTCCATAAGAGCATTTTTTTTTCAAAGTGTTTTTGAGACACTAATATAATACCTCAGCTAATTTAAACTGGCAATAAGCATGAAAGAGTTCCAAAGAGTCCCTTTCTACCTTATTGTCTCTCTCCATCAATTAAAAGAACGTTTTTGTATCTTTGTTAGCTAACTAATAGTATAGAATAAAGTATATTGCGTCATAAGAAACCTATCAACTTACACATAAAAGCATTTACAATAAGTGTGAAGCTACCAACTGAAACCTATCAACTTACACATAAAAGCATTTACAATAAGTGTGAAGCTACCAACTGGACATTAGCAAAGAGGGTATAAGATATATAAGAGAATAACATACCCGTAAGAAGGTAAATATACATATATTTTTACTTGACCTCCTGATTCCATGCACCTCCTATCCAGCCGTTGGTTAGAGAAATTGCCTTTGCAAAGTAAATCAACTGAAAACAACCTTGTATGTAGCTATATAATGGGAAAGGAGGAAGATTAATTCAATGGTACAGCTATATAAAAGCGAAATCATGAACATTTAAATTGAATGTACAAAAATGTAATTCTCGAAAAATTCCAGTGCCTGACATTTCAATTTCAGTTGCGAGAGTTTAATTTTCAGAATACGAATAAATTGGGCAACATGGGATAAAATGGAAGCACTTGTGAATGAAATGGAGGTTTTGAAATACTAAATTTTTTTACCTTTCTAGGCTAACGGAGTCGAAAACACGGTGTCCTCTACTCGTTGCAATCTGATTTGTCACTGGTTACGGCCAAGTGTACCAAAAATGACTTCCATCTCTTTGCGTTGTCGGCTTCGGCGTCTCTTAATTTTATACTGCAACCAAATTGAAACTAAAATACCTTACAAATAGCCATTAATCTTAAAGTGGACAATGACAGTAAATCACAGCTAGAGCTCAAAGCGAATATTCAATTCAAGGGGTGAATTAAACTTACATAGGGGAAATAGGCTATGATAGTATATATATTTCTCAAATTCATGGCTTTGATTCGTTTGGTATAGCATCAATGGACATGATTAGAGTGGATGTTGTAATTAGAAATCTCAAACGAAACTGTTGGAGAGAGAGGAGAGAAGAAAGTAGATTAGCGAGAAGGAGAGTTTGGAAGGAGACCCGCATATTATTTGAATGGAAAACAGACCCGATCCGCTGACAAACACAGAGCACGTCAACAACTTCAACTCCTTCCTTCTTCCTCTAACAGCAAAAGTCGCCTTTTTAACGGATAGATAAAAGAACATAAACGAAGAAGAGTTTAATTCTTATATTGTTTATTAAAAAAGAAGAGGAAAGGTTAACCTTATAAATCAAATAAGAGGTGCAGTGATCTATTCGCCGGAGATTGTTAGAAAGAGAATAGCACATCCTCAACCCAGAAAATCCAAAACACAAATTCTTTCTTCTTGTAGCGAAAATGAGTTTCCGATTGAATCAAAAACAGAGATTACGCAGAAAAGTTCTCAGGTTGAAAAATCGGAAAAAGTGGGGTATATGAGAATACAGAATACTGGTGCTTTTAAACCCAAGAAGGGAGGTGAAGAGACCTAGGAATTAAGAACGTTCGAAGGTGAAGATTGAAAGCCAGAAGCGAAGAAGTTCCGATGACGTGGACAGCTCTAAATGTATAATATTCACCGAGAGAATTGAGCTGACGTGGCACGATTTTAGAGTAGTTTTTATGTGCTGAGTTGGACAGCTTTAGGAGCCCCAAATAGAGTCTTTTATATATTATAGATTAGTTTAGACGGCTTATGTTGAGAGGGTTTAAATTGGCTTAATAAGAATTATTATTTGAGTTACTTGTGGTTTAAGTTATGAAATAACATACCGTCTTTTGGGTAAGACCGTAAGAAAGAAGCGGGTGTTACATTTAGGCTAAGAGTGAAATTAGCAAAATTTTAAGTTTATGGTCATGCCGGAGCCGTACATGTTTCTTTCCAAGTTGTCCTTTCAATACATTGACTCTTGTGAATAAGAAAGTCGGTTAAAGACCATGAATCCAGATTCCATACTATGTACTTACCTATAGTTTAAGAGAACATGACAAAAGCATAATTTGCAAAGTAGATAATGCTTAAAAGAGCGGCCAAAATGAGTTTTAAAAATGTCAAAAACCAAACTTTAGATATGGTATTTATATTGCTTGAAAACGATAAGGTTTACAGCTAGAATGCTCGATTGATATGCTTTAACATAATATTGGTTTACAAAATTTTCAGGTTGTTTGGAGAGACGACAAAAATCTCAATCTACGTATTTGTCCTCTAAGCAAAATTCCGTAGAATAAAATATGACAAAGTTTGGAGTAAGTGAATGGGAATCCCAAAGTAAAAGGGAGCTTCGAGTAACTTCTATTTTTAGAAAATACAAAAGAGAAACAAGGAGATGTGTGATGCAAAACCGGTAAGTCTAGGTTGTGTGATCTATTTGCCCCTTGGCTTCCACTTAGGGGTTGGACGGTGAGTTGCAGTTTAGAAAGTTGCAATACGACCACGTGGATTACATGTTTTTCAGATAAGTTTCTCATTTTCCCCTCCTAAATTTATTGTGTTTTTAAATTTACGTTTGTATAATTGTATTGTTAAAGTTTGTAAATTGTTGACTGTCATGAAAAAGAAAAAATGATCTATCAGAAAAATACAATAACTTATATACCTTCTGTAAGTACAGACGAACATATAAACCGATTGTCTTACTAATCAATCTCTAAATTAATCTATATAGTGCATTCGACGCTTTTACAGCAAAAACATTAGACAAGCGTTTTAGATCTTTTTCTCTTATGTTAGACAATTAGTTAGACATTTTTGTTTTTTTAACGATCTATTGTTTATTTTTTATACAATATTTTCATTTATTATTTTTAAATAACAAATTATTGTGAACAACATTAGGCTCAACTGCATAAGCAGTAAACTTATTACATAGATTAAACTAAAAGACTAGTGTGTTTTATGTAATATCTCAATCATAAAACACACTAGTCTTCTAGTTTAATCTATGTAATAAGTTTACTACTTATAGAGTTGACCCTAATGTCATTCACAAAAATTTGTTATTTAAAGATAATAAATGAAAATATTGTATAAAAAATAAACAATAGATTGCTAAAAAAACAAAAATGTCTAACTTGTTTAACGGAAGAGAAAAAGATCCAAAAAGCTTGTCTAATGTTCTTGCTGCAAAAGCGTCGAATGCACTATATAGGTTAATTTAGTGATTAATTAGTAATATAATTTTTTGGTTAGTAATATAACTGATGATTAGTTTTTTTTTTTTTTTAAGAAAGTGGTGAATATTTATGACATTTCTCGTAACTATTGAGTAATAAAATAATCATTAGTACATGATTCCTTTGATCTTATAAATTACTTGTTTAAAAAATCATAAATTATATATATCGCCGTTTTTCTTCCTTTATAGGAAACCAATTTAAGAATAAAAGGCAATGTGGCCTTGATGGAACTAAACTGGCATAGCTACGCCACGTGTGTGCTTGGTACAAGTCGCACAACCTGAGGAATCGAGAAGTTGTAGATGATCACCATGTGAAGCACCGAAACAGAGTGACGAGTGAGTGACGGTTCGTCAACTTTTTTTTCTCCGACGATATCTCCAACAGTCCAACTTTATGATTTATTATCCAATGATTTCGTTTGAAGTAATACTTTTTTTGCGAAAAGATATTTACTCGTCGAGCTTTTACATGTTGATTAATTCATTAACATTGCGTTCGTCTCAAGTTTGCTGCAAGACACGAAAGATAACCAAAAATTGGGTTGTTTCTCTCGTTCTTGGGCCCGAGTATAGATCCGTGCATGCCTGACGTACGTTGTTTCTCAGCTTATTCGGTTGATAAAGGTACTCTTTTCCTTTGACATCCCCAAAAATACTGGATTTTAGTTTTCTTTTTCTTTTTGCTGTTCCGATGGTTAGGATTTGTAATTCATATATTAGTGCGAATTTAATGATCCAAAAACAGGCTAAACACTTGAAAAATAAGAATCGTGAGCGATTTGAATATACATATTTTTTTTGTTATTTCAAATATTTTATATATATATATGTTTAATTAGTATATTACTTGCAAGTTATGTCATTTAAAGCAATAACAAATATTTTCTTTTAATTTCATTATTAAATATCTTACAAAACTTTTTGTTGAAAGAAAAAGATAATCTCACATTACTATTTATCCTATTTACCCACATAGATATGGACAATTGTTTTCAAGCTATTTAAATACCTAGAGATAAAGTCTATCCATAGGCTGCACTTCCCCCAAAAATTAGTATAAGCCCATCTATACGCATGAAATTTACCCTGAATTATCAAAAAAAAAAAAATCTTACATTACTATTTCATTAGTAAAAACTACTTGAAATTGTAGTTTACTAATATTGTTCAAGATCAAATCAAATAGAGGAGTGCTTGGTAAATAAACTTTAAAGGGTTTAAAACTTTCAAAAATAATTAAAGTGTTAAAAGTTTAATAGACTTTTTGAGAAATTTTAAAACTATATTTTTTGGATGTCAATTATCAGAACTACACAATCAAGGTGTCTATTTTCAAAACTATATTTTTTTATTTAGTAAAAAAACTCTAAACCCTAAAATATAAACCATAAACCCTAAAATCTAATTTTGAACCCTTAAATCTAAATTCTAAATCCAAAATCTAACTCTAGTAAATGATTAGTGAATCCAAACTTATATATGAAAAACTAGAAAAAGTATAATTTAAAAAATTGATATTCTAAAAAATGTATTTCTCAAAAAATTTCTAAATTTTATTGGTTTAAAAGTCTGTAAAGCCCATAAAAACACTCACATCAATTTCTTAAATTTTTTATATATTTTAACAGTTTTTTAAAAGCTACTAAAATCAGGCTTTTATTTATTTATAAACTTAGTAATATTTTTAAAGTTACAGTTTATACAGTAGTACAGTAAAATCAAAAATAAAAGCCTAGAGCCAAGCAACCCCTAAAAGGCGTAAAACTCAAAAACAAGATGCGTTTAAGAAAACCGAAGGCGTCTCCACGTAGACAACAACTTTAACACCTGAGCCTAACACGCGAATGGATCTACAAACTGACACGTGTCCACTAATTCCTCGTAAGCTCTCATTTTCAAAGTCGAGTCTCTTTCACTCTCTCTCTCTCTTTCTCTCGCGTCCTCATGTATATATAAAGCGGTGCTCAGTAATCAACAGAAGACGAATCGCCCTTTCCTCGAGATCACATTTTCTTCGATGACCGAAATTTACAGAACAATTTCGACCGGACGAAGAGACGACGTTTCGCCGACTAAATGCCGTGAGCGCCGTCGACGGAGAATCGAGATGCGGAGGCAAGCGGCAGTTTTCGGCGATCCCACTTTTCCGTCATCATCATCGTCTAAGAATCGAGATCGGACGGACCAGGAGGTTTTCTCAAACTTCGCTCCATTGAAGAAACAGGCGCGGAGGTCGGAGATCGGCGGTCTCCCGGGAGACATCGGAGGTTTCTTATCGTCTCCGGCTTCTTCTTACCGGGAATCTGAAAAACCAGAGGGGAAGGGAGAAGAAACGGAAGATGAGCCGATGTACGGAATCGTTTCAGTGATGGGAAGATCCCGTAAGATGGAAGATACGGTTACTGTTAAACCGAGTCTGTGTAGACCGGAGATTAACCGGCAAAAACCGGTTCATTTCTTCGCTGTATACGATGGCCATGGCGGTTCTCAGGTAAAAAAATAAAAAATTTAAATTTCCGATGCTAACCGAAACAATAATAATTTAATCAAGGGCGTTTTTGTCATTTAACTAGAGTGATGTGTTAAACAGGTGTCAACACTGTGCAGCACGACGATGCACACGTTAGTGAAAGAGGAGCTGGAGCAATCAGAGGTGATGGAGGAGGAAGCAGAAGGAAACGAAAACGACGTCGTGGAGAGGAAATGGCGGGGAGTGATGAAACGGAGTTTCGAGAGGATGGATGAGCTGGCGACGAGCACTTGCGTCTGTGGAACCACGGTGTCGCTGTGCAACTGCGATCCGAGGGAAGCTGCGATTTCGGGTTCTACGGCGGTTACGGCGGTTCTGACGCAAGAGCATATAGTCGTAGCTAATACCGGTGACTCACGTGCGGTGCTGTGTCGAAGTGGAATGGCTATTCCTTTGAGTGATGATCATAAGGTTGTTTTGAATCCATATGTTTTGGTTTGGTTGAGTTGTTTGTAGTAGTAGTAGTGTTACTCTGTTTTAGGCTCATAACAGAGCTTTGTGACTCATAATTGTGGAAATTGGGTTTTGGTGCAGCCGGATAGACCAGACGAGCGTGCGAGGATCGAAGCAGCTGGTGGTCGGGTTTTAGTAGTGGACGGAGCTAGAGTCGAAGGGATACTAGCCACGTCAAGGGCCATAGGTAAAAAAAAAATACGTTTTGAAATGATGATTTTCAAAGTTATGAGTCAGTAGTCGATGTTGTTGCCAACGTTGTGTTACACTCCATGGAGCAGGGGATAGGTATTTAAAACCAATCGTAGCATGGGAACCAGAAGTAACATTCATGAGAAGAGAATCAGGAGATGAATGCTTAATATTAGCGAGCGATGGGCTTTGGGACGTGCTCTCGAGCCAGCTAGCTTGCGACATAGCTAGGTTTTGTCTCCGTGAAGATACTCCTTCGAGCCTTGATTTGAACAGAACGGCTCAAGAAGACGACAACGGAGGAGGATCATCATCACAACAAAATCCTTCGAGGAGTGTGTTGGCTGCAACGTTGCTCACACGGTTGGCTTTGGGTAGACAAAGCAGTGACAATATAAGTGTGGTTGTCATTGATCTCATGAATAGCTCTCAATAACACTGGTTTTGGATGGGTTTTTTTGGTTGCCAAAGAATAAGAAAATGTTTATTTAGCAATGAGCATTGATTTGTTTTAAGGGTTTAGCGCTTGTCTCTTTGGTTTTATTATGGATTGGGTTATACAAGAACATTAACAAACGGCGTATGTAGTAAAAACTATAAGAAAGAAGAGTGGTTTGGAGTTTGGACATTGGGCTATAAGGTAATATGGTGGTTTTAGGAATAAAATAAGAGTTAAATTGAATATAGGTGTTCTCTAATTGTGTTTTGTGCGACAGTTTTTAAGTTATTAGCTAATAAGTTGGCATGTGGATACTAAAATACATAACAAAAAAAAAAATTATTTTGTTGGTTGTTTTAAAGACTTTCGGTTCCTTGATTAACATGAAAAGTTTATTCATGACTGGTTTCTTCGTGTTTCACATCTTTTATCCAAAGACTATAGCTTGTTGATGCATTGACCAAACCAGCCTCACGTTCCTTATTTGTTTTGCATTTTAGACAAGATAGGCTTCTCTAACAGGGAATAAATTGTTGATACCGGAATTAGCACAATTCCTTGAGCCCGTCATAATTAATGACATCATGCAAGTCTGGCCAGTTTTCCACTACCACCTCCTCAAAGAAAAGGAAAGACTTGGAGAAAAAGACTAAATCCTTGAAGAAAGGAAAGAGATCAACACCAAAGAAGAATTTTTCCAAAAGAGAAAAGGAAGAATATCTTGAAGAAGCCGACCTCCTCTCACTATATAAAGAAGACCCCTCATTTATTGAAGAATATCCAGAAATCCCCTGCAATCACTGAGAGCAGAGAGGCAAAAACCCTAGCTATAATTCGTCCTTTACTTTCAGTTTATCCTATTCTCTTCGTATTCATCTCGGCAAGCCTTGTCGCCGAGACGAATCACTCTTTGTAATCTTTGTACCTTGGTTGATCTAATAAAAGAGTCTCTCCTAAACTCCACATCTCTTCTATAACACTGTTGTGCTATTTTGAGATTTTACAATTGGCGCCGACTGTGGGGAATGGAGAACAAACTCGGAAAAAGACAATCAAGGTTCAAAGATGAGATTTCTGAACAATGATCTCGGCGCCGGAACAGGCGGACTGGAAAGTCAACCTGAACTAGGCGCAGATGGAAACCCCATCATTCGTTCCGTCGGAAGCGACATGACCGACGGTCACGTCAATCCTCCGCCGCCACCGGCTTCAGACGCAGAAGCTCCAGTCACCAACGCTGCGTTTACCGCGGCCATGCAAGGTTTTGCGGCTCAATTTGCCGAGATGCAAGCTCAGCAACAAAAGTACCAGGACAGGATCGATTCGCTCCAAATCACTGATGACAGACGAATTATCCCTACTGGGCGGGCTCTCTTCCAGACTCCGACGAGAAGCACCGCGGCAACTAACGCCGTGACGAACGGCAAAAAAGAAGTCGATCCGGAAGTGGCCAAGCTGCGCCACGACCTCGACACAATCACCTCCAAGGTGCACGGCGCTACCGGCTCGGCACCCGAGATCGCCAAAGTCCTTGCCGAGACGAAAAAGAGTCCTTTCACTCGTCGGATCGCCACGATACCTTTAAAGGATCAAACGGCCCTCCGACTTCAGTTCTACAACAAGGGTGACGATCCTAAAGGTTGGCTGAGAACCTTTGAGATCGCCATGAAAAGGCAAAAATATGCCTCCCCCGAAGAACAAGATGCAAATTACTGTCAACTGTTCATTGAGCATATGAACAGAGACACGACGAGCTGGTTTTCAAATCTTCCTTGCGAATCAATCGACAACTTCGATGATCTCAGCACGGCATTCCTGAAACATTTTTCAATGTTTATGTCAAAAAGCAACACCAATCTTTTCACTATGACACAGGGAAAAGATGAGCCTCTCCGCGAGTTCATTGAGAGATTTAGCACGGCAGCAGCAGAGCACTCAGACCTCCCTGACGGGATGGGAATCAAAGCTCTTGAAAACGGGCTCTGGTTCGAGTCAAAGTTCAAAGAGAACTTAATGCTCGACGAGCCGGCCACTCTCCAGGACGCTTTGCATAGGTCCCAAAAATATGTTCTCGTCGAAGAGTGCAAGGCACACCACTCGAAGACTCACGAAACGACAAAAGAGTCATCTCGTCAAGAGAACAAAAGAAAATCTTACTCCCCTGTTGCAGGTAAAACTCCACGACGCGACGAAGATGACAACGATCATACTAAATGGTGCAGCTTCCATGGGCGTACGGGTCATGCTACATAAACTTGTAGGCATCTCGCAGATCAGCGCCGACGCAAAAATATGCTGGGCCGAGGTCAAAACGCCGATGATGCTCCCAAGCAGAACGACGACGACGCCGAGGAGAACGCGCCTCCACCACTCCGTCATCCAGACGATCTGCCTCCGCCGCCGAAACGGCAAGTCCATTAATGGACTAGGCACACAAAACCGAGCTCGTCGAAGAGCGAGCTCGTCAAAAACCGATCTCGTCAAAGAACGAGGTCGAAATAAAAAGGGTTACCCCACTCGCTGTAACGAACTACGAATGGCTTGATCCCGGCACGGGTACGTAGGCAGCCTTGCAAAAGGTACAGCTATAACTCCAATAAAATTTTATAATCCATCTGACGAGATGAGCATTGTAAGATTTTATTATTTACCTTCAAAGGGTACCCATTCTATAAAAGAATCTTAGAATGGTGCGTTGACGTTCTGGCCAAACGTTCGACGAAACCGATTTCGTAATGAACGATTTCGAGAAAAACCGACCTCGTAATGATCGAGCTCGTCCGCGATATCGTAATGAATGATTTCGAGAAAAACCGACCTCGTAATGAACGAGCTCGTCCGCGATATCGTAATGAACGATTTCGAGAAAAACCGACCTCGTAATGAACGAGCTCGTCCGCGATATCGTAATGAACGATTTCGTGAAAGCCGATCTCGTAAAGAACGAATCGCAACCGATTTCGTGATGAACGATTTCGAGAAAAACCGACCTCGTAATGAACGAGCTCGTCCGCGATATCGTAATGAACGATTTCGAGAAAAATCGACCTCGTAATGAACGAGCTCGTCCGCGATATCGTAATGAACGATTTCGAGAAAAACCGACCTCGTAATGAACGAGCTCGTCCGCGATATCGTAATGAACGAGTTCGAGAAAAACGGTCTCGTGATGAACGAGCCCGAAACCAATCTCGTAATGAACGAGTTCGAGGAAAACGGTCTTGTGATGAACGAGCCCAACAGTTCATCAGTTCTTGTAATTTTTTTTTTTTTAAATTCAAATCATAAAATATAAAGAAAAAAAATAATTTTTTATTCTACTTATTTTTTTTTTTATATAGATGATACACGTTATTTTCAAAAATAAAGTTAAAAAAAAAGATGATAGGAGAAATATAATGATTTTAAAAATAATTAATATGATAGAACTGAATTGAATATATTCCTTATTAAAAATAACTATTTAACTATTTCGAAATTTTATGAGACAAAAGTTTTACCTTGATTTGATTATGTCTTCATTTATATTGTTGAAAGTAAGCATTTTAAACTATTTTTTAAAAAGATAAACAAATTAAAACTTTGATCGCATACATAAATATTTAATAGATCTAAGCAAGATATATAACTCAAATGACTATAATATAATAATATAGTTCAAAGAAAAAAATTGAAAATAAAACTTTATTATTTAAAAAAATTATACTTCATGTATTTCATAAGATAAGAAGTTTTAGGTATGATTACTTAAGTTTAAAAAAATACGTTTCATAAGATAAAATATACATTTCTTAATTTTTATATTATTGATTATTTATATATATATTAAATATTATATTATAAATTTTTAAATTTTGTACATTACAAAGATCTTGATAGAATTATAATAATATTAAAATATATTAACATACTAATATTTTAACTTTTTGATCAGGTTAAAATATTACATTTTTCTAAAAATAAAAATTAGAATATTCAAAATTTTGATCTATTATAAAATATTTTACAATTCAGTTCAAATTAAAATATTTATTTATTCGTTCTAATCATATAGTCTAACTGAAAAACTATATTAAATCTAATAAAGTTTAGAAAAACTTTTACATTTAGATGCCTACTAAATGAGGTTTTATTCTCATATGGTTGCATATAATGTATATTTTTTTATAATAGATTTTTTAACCATCACTCAACAACATATCCAATGTGGAATTTTAACAGTTCTCGTAATTTATTTTGTTTTTAAAAATTCAAATCATAAAATATAAAGAAAAATATATATTTTTTATTCTACTTATTTTTGATATAGATGATACACATTATTTTTTAAAATAAAGTAAAAAAAAAGATGATAGGAGAAATATAATGATTTTAAAAATAATTAATATGATAGAACTGAATTGAATATATTTCTTATTTAATAATTTTCGTGATTACCAATTAAGGAAAGGAAATAATATATTAATGGTTAATATATTATGGATGTGGTAGCATTTACTCCTAGATAAATAAAAAGACAAAATAACCAATGGTATTCCTTGTAAATTATGTAGTAAGTTATGTCTTAATTTAAAAACTCCCTGAGAATGGTTCTGGTGATGACACCTCAGCAATGCATTCTGTTTTAATATATAAGGGATAAATAGAGTTGTACATCTATTGGTAGTAAAATAAGAAAGAAGTATTATTCTTTACATTTATATAGATAGCATAGGTAGGGGCATCGATACAAGCTGTAATCATTTACAATTGAGATTTCGACCAGGGCCACCAAAATATCATACAAGATGATTGCCGAGATCGACATTGTAACAACTCTTTTGTGGCATGACAGGATATGCTCCTTGTTAGAGGTGAAATGAGCACATTTTCCCGAGCCCGTCGCAATGAGTAACAGCACCAAAGGCCAGCCCGTCTTCAGCCCTAGCCTCCTTACAGAAATGGAAAGCCTTGAGGAGGAAGGTAATACCTTAAGCAAAAAGGAAAAAGAAGCAGCCGCCACTCGAAGAAAGGAAAGAAATCAAGAGAAGAAGAAGTTTTCCTTTATGATCAAGAGGAGAATATTCAGAAGAGAATCGCCTTAACTCAACTATATAAGGAGAGGTCTTCATTTCCTGAAGACCAAGTCACGCTACCCTGCAAACCCTAAAAGCATTTGCTCATCTCTTCTCTATTTTATTCGCTATTCGCATTACGTCTCGTCAAGGCTTGTTTGACGGGACAATCTCTTGTATCCAATCTTCTTTTTGAGTAATTAATCCAAAGCTTCCCAAGTCTCCCATCCGAAATATCCCGTCACATTAACGTGTGCTATTTCTGGAATCAACAATTGGCGCCGACTGTGGGGACTGGGAATACCTTTGCCGGATTAAGCATCTCAAAAGAAGCTCGGACAATGTCTCACTCAGCGGGAAGCTCCCCCGAAAGAGAACCGCGACATGCCCACAAGACCCTCCCGGAGAATCCTCCCGAGAACGGAGAAGACCTTCTCGAGCATGAGGAGGACCACGTCGAGCACGACGAAAACGCACAGCGCGACGAACCCGAGGATACAATTCAGCCGCCAGCTCCCGCTCGCCGCAGATCCAGAGCAAAGGCCGTCAAGCACGACGACCTGATGAAGACAATTCAAAGGGCTATGAAGCCATTCTCCGAAGAAATCCAGACGATGCAAGCATATCAGAAGAAGACGCAGGATTTCATCGACTCGGTGACAGCGGACGACGGCAAGTTTTCGCCGGTTCGTCGACTCTCGTTCGATACACCGACAGGTCATGCCACGGGGACCGCGATAGCAGACGCAACTGCTAATCGGACAGAAGCGACGAGCCGAATCTCGCGGGCCAGCAAGCAGACCTACGCCGAGCTCGATAGGATTAATCGCCGGCTAGACGAGTTTAATTCCAGAGTGCACCTCGTCACGAGCGCTGCACCAGAATTGGCAAAAATCCTTGCCGACACCCGGAGGAGTCCGCTGACGGCAAGGATTCGCAGAATCCGGCTCCGCGAAAGAGTCCGACTGAAGATCGAGCCCTTTGCCGGCGAAGAAGATCCGAAGAAGTGGTTGACAGCTTTCAACCTCGCTATGACAAGAGAACAGTATGCCACTCCCGAGGAGAGAGAGGCGAACTATTGCCAAGTCTTCGTCGAGCATATGACGAAAGAAGCACTCGGATGGTTCTCCAGCCTCCCTGCCGAGTCGATCGATAACTTCGACGACTTGACGGGCGCATTCTTAAAACACTACTCCATGAACATGACCAGGGTGACCCGAAACATGTTTACCATGACGCAATCAAGAGGAGAACCACTGCGAAGTTTCATGAAAAGGTTTAAGAAAGCCGCAATGGATCTCGGCGACATGCCCGATAGCGTCCCGCTGGAGGCACTCCGCAACGGTCTCCGATACGACTCTAAGTTTAAAGCGGACCTCTCTCTCCAACCATCGCCGACCCTCGAAGACGCGCTCCATCGATCCCAGAGGTACATCTTCCTAGAAGAAGACACCGACTTCTACGCCGAGAAGAGTGGTGAGAAAAGGCCCGTCATCGCCAGACCTAAGGAAGAAAGTCATGAACAGCGACGAAGGCCAGAGGTCAGGAGATCACTCTCTTTTGCCGTCGACGACGACCTCAACCACTGGGACCCAGCAGAGCAGCCGCAAGCACTCGCACTGACGTCGTCTCGTCCAACCATCGCCGACCCAGACGACGACAATAATCATGACCTGTTCTGCAGCTTCCACGGTCGAACCGGTCACGCAACGGAGAACTGTAGGCATCTCATCGGTAGCCTCCTCAGGAAGTACCGAGAAGGAACCGTTGCGGTAGAAGGCGACCGATCTCAAGGCAAAGACTTCGCGCCGAAGCCAGCCAAAGGGGGCCAAAAGGGAAAGCGACCCCGCCAGTTTCGCCCCCAAAAGCAGGGGAAGACAAATCCGAAACCTGCACCCGAGAAGGATGACTATGACCATCCAGAGGATTTGCCACCCCCACCAAAGCGACAGGTCAGCATGATCATGGGAAGTCTCTTAGACAATAACGATTCCATCTCTGCAATCAAGGAGTATGAGCGAAAGGCCGTCTCGGCTCAGCGCCGCCCTAGTTCCCATCAGGATGAAGAAGCCCTGCTCGGCCAATTTATCCGTCAAGACACGGGCATGATATCCTTCACAGATATGGATGCGGAGGGGCTGGATACCCCGCATCTCGACCCGCTAGTGGTCAAGATACAAGTCCACGATTGCGACGTGGCAAAGATACTGGTTGACACCGGGAGCACGGTGAATCTAATCTTTAAGGAGACCCTAGACCGGATGGGGATTGAAGAGGAAGCCATCAAGCCAGCATCTCGTCCGCTGACTGGATTTACCGCCGACACCGTGTTCAGTATCGGCACTATCCGCTTGCCTGTCTACGTCGGAGGAATTTCCAAGCTCGTGAAATTCATCGTCATAGACAGACCAGCAATATATAACGCGATTCTAGGAACGCCGTGGATCCACGAGATGAAAGCCGTCGTCTTGACGTTTCATCAATGCGTCAAATTTCCAACACCGTTGGGAATCTTCACATTACGCGACAGCCAAAGAGTGTCAAGATCCTGCTTCCTCCAAGAACGCCGACTCCGCTCTTCATCCTCATGCATGATCAATGAAGAGCTCGACCCGCGACTCCCTTATCATCAGAGATCTAAACCCGATCTCATCGACCAGGTCAGCATCGACGAGACGAAACCAGAAAGGAGCGTTGGTATCGGCAGCAATCTCAACGCCGAAATCAGAACCCAGCTGGTGGATCTACTGAAGGAGAACGTGCATCTCTTCGCATGGTCGATGGAGGATACACTACAAGAAATATACCCGATTTGCGACGGAATTTATCGTCGCAATTCCGTCGCAAATCGCCATTTGCGACAGAATTGCGACAAACCTGTTTCCGTCGCAATTCTTTCATCGCAATTACGTATCCGTCGCAAATCCGTCGCAAGTTTGCGACGTTTTTGCGAGAAAATCCACATTTCGCAAGTTTGCGATGGATTATTTTCCGTCGCAAACTTGCGACGGTTTAGCGATGAAAATTTCCATCGCAAGTTTGCGATGGAAAATTTCCGTCGCAAACTTGCGATGGAAAATTTTCCGTCGCAAACTTGCGACGGATTAGCGATGGATAGTTTCCTTCACAAATTTGCGATGGATTATTTTCCATCGCGAATCCGTCGCAAATATTATATTTTTTATTTTTTTTTTTCAATTTTTTTTTCCAAAAAAAAACAAATATTATAAAAAATTAATATTGAAATTAAAAAAATATGAAATATATTAAAATTTAATTCAAATATAATACAAAATGCAGAATAAATAAAATTCAAAACATAAACTAAAAATTATCAAAAACAAACTAAATTTCTGGGGACCGGGAACCGCCCGATGCTGGCTCCCCGCTGGTTCCGCCCTGGACCTGCTGCTGCTCTGGATATAAGCGGCTCATCATCTCCTTGAGCTTCGGATCCGTGTTGCCCAAGTAGTCGAACATCTCTTGGAACACCGCCACCTTCGTCTTCGTTGCAGTCATTTCGTCCTGCAACCGAGCAACCTCGTCGGGATCCTGGAACCGACTAGAAGCGGAACCGCGAACTGAACCGCTCCTAGTATCGATTTGGGATTGAAGAGAACCAACCCCTCTAATTCTCCCCTTTTTACGGGGAGCGACCTGAAAAAAAAAAACTTAGTAAGTAAACAAATATATAACTTAATATAGATATGTATTGAAATAATTTGAAATAAAAATTTGAAAAATACTTACGTCCAGGTAAACCTTGTTCCTCATGGCGATAGATGGCTCAGCAGAACCTGAGTCATTTCTTGTAGCTTCGAGCTAACGTCGTTGTAAAGCTCCTCAGAATCTTCGTCCATGAAAGACCCATCTGGGTTCCGCTTTGTGAGTGCGAGAACCGCCAGCAAATCCGTCTCTGATTCTCCATTTGCCTCGGCCTTCAAAATGAATTTTTTATTGATAAATTAAAATAATTAAAAATATATAAAATAAAAGATAATTAGAAAAAAAAAACTTACGAGCATTCGGCCTCGGGCTCTATATGAAAGTCGACCGGATCGATGTGTAGAGTTTTTACTCATCGATCGAGTTGCCTTGCTGTTGGCGCTCCTAGTCTGGTGATCAGGGTCCAACCAAAATGCTACTAAACCAGCCCAAACGTTCGTGCTGAACCCGGAAGGCATGGCATCATCTCCCTTTTTAAGCCAAGCCTGCTTCCACCGTGATACCATGTCAGGCAACCGCTGCTTGACTTTGTTCTTAAACTCCTGGTAAACCGTCTCGGTAAAGCCAACGTCCCAATGATACTTCCGCTTAAACAAAAAAAACAAAGAATAATCAAATAATATTAGCTGAAAAGCAATGAATAAGATTTTTAAATAGGAAATTAAACACAAAATGAAACTTACAGCGAATGTACTGAACCAACGCATGATGTCGACCTCCTGTACATCTTTCCACCGACCATGAGGTTCTTTGTAATCTTTTTCAAAGATTTCCGTGACCGAAGAGGCGACGGACGAATCATCATTGAACCTCGAAAAACAAAAAAAACAAAACATTAGCATTTAAAAATAAAAATTGTAAAATATTAAATGAAACAAAAACTAATTAAAAAAAAAATATTTACCAAAGAGTGTTCGGCAGACGGTGTGGATGAAGATGAAGGAGGAGATGATGACCAGGCTCATATAAAATGTCTCTAATAGACGCATAGAATGCGTCTATGTGGCCGGCAATAGTGGCCTGATCTACGTGCGCCGGAAAATGTGGTGGTGACTGGTGAGCGGGTGGAGAAGGGGACCGTGGCGGGTGCTGCCCCGTAGATGCATGGGAGCTAGAAGCATGGGAACCACCAGTCGGAGGAACGGCACCCTGGGAGGCACTAGGGGCACGGAAACCACCGTGGGAAACAGCACGACCACCGTGGCGACCACCCTGGGAAGCAGCACGACCACCATGGGAAGCAGCACGACCACCGTGGGAAGTAGCACGACCACCGTGGGAAGAAGCACGACCACCCCGGGAAGAAGCACGACCACCACGGGAACGACCACCGTGGGGACCACCGTGGGGACCACCTCCTCCTTGATCCACAAAATCCATGTAACTGTTGTTTGGATCATCCATCTGCCATATATAAAAAATAATATTAAAAATAATAATATAGGAAGATGGAATTAAAAAAAAAAAAAACCAGTCTTATGTAAAAATTATTATGCAAAAAACATTCTAATAATCTCATAATTATATAAATACTGCAAAAATTATTATAATAATCTAACAATTTCGAAAAAAAAAAAAGTAAAAATAGTTAAAAAGTTTAGCAAAATTGGATTTGATTTTATGGAAAATTCCATTCTAATTATCACAAACATTTTGTAATTACCTATTACTTCACTATAATTATAAGTTTAGCTTTGTAATTTTGTAACAATTTTTAAAAAATTAATTCTAACAATGCTTAACTTTTAAAAAAAATTTTTTAAAAAAATCCTAACAATTTTAACTTTGTAACAATTTTTAACTCTTACAAATCATTACTAAAATCATCCTAACAATTTTGTTTTAATTATAAGTTTAGCTATGTAAATTGGTAAACAAAAAAATTAAAATTAATCCTAACAATTCTTAACTTTTAAACAATTTCAAAAAACGTTAATCCTAACAATTTTAACTTTGTAACAATTTTTAACTCTTCCAAATCATTACTAAAATCATTTCAACATTTTTTAAATTCTCCAATCTAAAATCTACAATTTTCTATTGTAAAACTAATCTAACAACTTAGCAAATAAGATTAAATGAACAAAATAGAGAGGAAAAATGGTACATATTACCGGATTTGCCAGTCAAAACGACGGCGCGGCGGTGGAACGGCGGAGCGGCGGTGGAGACGGCGGAGCGGCGTTGGAGACAGAGGCGCAGGATGACTCGGCGGAAGAGAAGACCGTCGGAGAAGAGAAACGGCGGTTGAAAGACGCAGAATCTTCGGGGCGCGGCGGCGGATCTGCGGGAACGGCGGAAACGGCGAGAGAGAGGAGAACAGCGGCAGAAAGAGACGGCGGCGTCGTTTCCGCGGCGGATCGAGATGGAAACGGCGGCAGAGAGAGAAGGCGGCGTCGGATTTGGGTCGGAGCGAGATGGAATCGGTCGGAGGAGGTGGAAACGGCGGGGGAGAGGAGAAGGCGGCACGACGGAAGATGAAAACGGGGGCGGGAGGAGAGGAGAGGGCGGTTAAGATGGTCCGTCCGTCGGAGATGAGACGGAGGCGGTGACCGGCGGAGAAGAGATGGAGAAATCGAGGTGAGAGGAGAAGAAGTCGCGGGAGGCGCGGAGAAAACAGAGGGAGAAGAAAAAAGTGCGGGTTAGGGTTTTCCGGATATATATATATATATAGTTTTTATTCCATCGCAAATCCATCGCAATGTTGCGACGGATTTGCGATGGAATGGACCGTGACCATCGCAAATCCATCGCAAACCTCAGCGTATTAGGGTTTCCGTTCTTTTTCCTCGCAAAGCCATCGCAAATTTGCGACGGATTTGCGACGGATATAGCTTTTTCTCGCAATTCCATCGCAAATCCCTCGCAACTTTGCGATGGAATTGCGATGGAAAATTTAGATTTAGGGTTTAGGGATTAGAGATTTGACTACGGACTAATAAGGGTCGTAAATATTGAATATGAATGCTTATTAGTAGATAAATATGAATATGAATATAGAAATCGAACATTCATACATATATATATATATATATATATATATACGGTGGGTGTTTAAGCAAAAGTGTTTGTAATGTTATATACCTTGTAAGCTTTAATGAGCTCGATATGTACGGAGTTCTAAAGAAACCTATTTTTATGTAGTAAAAACTTATACGGTTGACTTATACATTACAAAATAAGATTTCATTACCATAAAACCTTCTTACTTGAGGAACGGATACCCTAAACCCTAAAACTGGAGAATCCATCGCAATTCCATCGCAATATTGCGATGGAATTGCGATGGATTAATTGCATTCCATCGCAATTCCTTCGCAAATTTGCGATGTATTTGCGATGGAAGCTCTAAATTTTATTTTCCATCGCAATTCCATCGCAATATTGCGACGGATTTGCGATGGAAAATAATTTTTTTTGTCTTCCATCGCAATTCTCTCGCAATGTTGCGATGGAATTGCGATGAATATTAAAATTTTTATTTTCCATCGCAATATTGCGACGGAATTGCGATGGAAAATAATTTTTTTTGTATTCCATCGCAATTCTCTCGCAATATTAAAAAATTGCAATATTAAAAAATTCATCACAATTTAAAAACAAGGAAAAACCTTAAAATTAATCAAAGTCATTTTGACGTCGGAAATTCAAATTCATCACAATTTAAAATACAAACAACTTAAAAAACTGGGAGAAACCTTGAAATTAATCAAAGTCATTTGCATCGTCATTTTCAGATACGTAAGAGTTTTCACTGTGCTCCCGTTCGTCTTCATCAGTAGGAGGCTCCTCGAACTCATCGGACTCGCCTTCTTCAGTTGAATCGTCAATGACGTCTTCTACTTCTCTGTTCTCGGGATCAACATGCATGATATTTTCAGTGTATTCAATCGGATTTGATACTTCTGCAAATCTGTCATGCTGCATAGCCACATCATCGTCTAAGCCAAATACATAACCTCTTGGGTTGACCTTTATGACCGATAACCAAGTCTCCCATTTTTGCCTAACTCGAGGATAAGGAATGAAACACACTTGTTCTGCCTGCGATGCAAGGATGAAGGGTTCGAACCTGGAATATTTCCGGTTTGCATTTACATCGGTGACACCTACCGTTTCGTTTCTGCGAACCCCTCGACCTGGTGTCGGATCATACCAATCACATTTGAACATAATACATTTCAAGTTGATAATTCCTGGGTATGTGATCTCGATGATTTCTTGCAAAACTCCATAGAACTCTGTTTCGCCCGGGACATGGATACCGTAATTTGCGGTCGACTTCCGCATGCCATGATTGTACGTATGGAATACGTATCCGCGAGTGCAATACATTGGTGCTGTAGTAATCTTTCCTATTGGTTCGTTCACAATCTCATGCAGCCATAGAGGTACTGGATAATGATGATATCCTTTCCTCACCTACAACCAAATGGTACAATAAATCAAAACACATTAATTATATATAGTGTTATATACATATAAGTTTATTTATCATTAATTAATTTGAAGAGGGCCGGGCTGGCTTACATAGAATTTTAACCAATCAGCAAACTGACATTCCCTGCGAAACTCATACTCGTGTTCTTGTAAACCAGGGTATGACTGGCGGATCTGATAGTCAAATATGCTGCACAAAAATTCGAATGTTATATATACATAATTATGAAGACGTATTTGACAGAAAATTAATTATCAAAGTTACCTCTCAAATTGGCGCACTTCCTCCAGATTACGCAATATGTAATTGTGAGCCGCACTCCAATGTTCATGGTCCCACGATTTTTCCTTCAACTTTCCAGAAAGTCTGCCTATTTCTTTGAAGATGTTAGGGACATCATGCATATATACAGGTGCAACGCCTCCATCGTCGTATCGTTTCGTAGCGGTTCTTCTCGTTCCCACATTTGGGTTAAAATAGTAAGATGCGAAATTAGATGTTTCCTCTGTCAAACTTCCTTGCACAATAGATCCCTCAACTTTTGCAAGGTTTTTCGCCTTTCCCTTCAAGTGTCCCATAAATCGCTCGAACGGATACATCCACCTGAATTGAACAGGCCCTCCAAGAGCGGCCTCATACGGCAAATGTACCGCTAGGTGTTCCATCATGTCGAAGAACGACGGAGGGAAAATCATTTCCATGTTACATAGCAAGATAGAAATGTTTTTCTGTAGCTTCTCCACTCCGTCTTCTGTCAAACTTCGCGTGCATAAATCTCGGAAGAACGCCCCAATACCTTTAATATATATACACAATAAACAAATTAGTAAAAACATATTTAATTAATTACGTACATAAACTCAATAACAAGAAACGTAAATACTTGTTTACCTGCAATTGCTTCATGGACATGAGACGGTAACAGTTCTCGTAACGCAAATGGTAGTAACCGTTGCATGAAAACATGACAATCGTGGCTCTTCATACCAGAAAATTTTTGCCCTTGCTCAATACATCGTGAGAACTTGGAAACGTATCCATCTGGAAATTTGACATCTGAGGCAACCCAATCAAACAGAGCTCTCTTCGCATCCGCAGACAATCGAAAGCTCGGAATTGGCTGTTTGCCATCTGTGGAAATCTCCAACTCGCTTCTTTTGCATATTTGTGCTAAGTCCTGCCTTGATTTCATATTGTCTTTACTTTTTCCTCGGACATTCAAAATGGTATGCATGATGTTATCGAAAAAATTCTTCTCGATATGCATAACGTCAAGATTATGTCGCAAAAGATGATCCTTCCAATACGGCAGTTCCCAGAATATACTCTTTTTGTGCCAATTGTGCTCCCTAAGATATCTGTCAGGCATGTTTGCATTACAATGCCAATTGCCCCCACGTTTGCATGTTTCCTGGCCGCCATAGTAATCGATTTGATCAAGCAAATCTTGTCCCGAAAGATAATCCGGAGGGGGATAACGGACAGCCTTATTCTTCGTAAATAAATCCTTGTCCTTTCGGTACTTATGCTTGATAGGAAGAAAACGACGGTGACAATCAAACCAACATGGTTTTCTTCCATGCCTCAGCTGAAATGCTTCTGAACGATTCAAACAGTGTGGACACGATAGTCTTCCGTGCGTAGTCCACCCCGACAACATTCCATAAGCTGGAAAGTCACTAATCGTCCACAATAATACTGCACGCATGTTGAAGTTCTGTTGCTGCGAGTAATCAAAGGTGCAGACGCCTGAATACCACAGCTGTTTCAACTCATCAATCAAAGGTTGCAGAAATACATCCAGGGATCGCTTCGGATGCTTAGGACCTGGCACTAAAATAGTTAAGAACAAAAATTCTCGCTACATGCACATTGTTGGCGGAAGATTATATGGCGTCAATATGACAGGCCATAGCAAATATTGTCTCCCTGACATACCAAATGGACTAAATCCATCCGTGCATAATCCTAGGTAAACATTTCTGGACTCGTTAGCAAAGTTTGGATGTACCGACTGGAAGTGTTTCCACGCCTTTGCATCTGAGGGATGTGTAATCTCTCCGTGATGTGTGGAATGTTCTGCATGCCATCTCATTGACGCTGACGTCATCTCCGAATGGTATAACCGTTTCAATCTTTCAGTGATTGGCAAATACCACATACGTTGGTAAGGGACCCGACTCCTACCAGTAGTAGGTTTGTATCTTGGCTTCCCACAAAATCGACATTCCTGCAGCTTATCATCATCTCTCCAGAAAATCATGCAATTGTCAATGCATACATCAATCATTTGATAGGGTAACCCAAGACCCGCAACCAACTTCTGTATTTCATAGTAATTACCAGCAGAAAGATTATCTTCTGGTAAATACTCTTGAAATAGTCCAGCCCACTTATCAAGGTTACTTTCGCTGCTGTTATCTTCACTTTTAATTGTCATCATCCTAGCTGCTAGTGACAATCTAGAAAGTCCCTCTCTACACCCATCATAGAGTGGTTGATTTGCAGAGTCTAACATATCATAAAATCTTTTTGCTTCAATGTTGGGTTCTTCCGATATATCCTCCATAGGATTATCAGCAAAAACAGTTGTACTTTCATGAAATGCATCTGTAACCATATCATGAAACCTATTCCCTTACTGATATTCTATATCATTTCCCAATATATCGTGATGGCCATAATCGTAACTAGTGTTATAATTTTGCTCCTCAACCCCATGACTCGAACCAATATTTCCCGTATCATGATGAGTAGTATTATAACCACCTTCCCCATGAAAATACCACACATAATAGTTTGGTAGAAATCCTTTATTAAATACATGTGTTTTCGCAGTATCAACAGCGACATATTTTTTGTTCCTACATTTTTGACAGGGACAAAAAATTTTACCGGTTTCCAAAGCCTGTGGTTGGTTTTCTGCTTGGTTAAAAAATCCTTGTAATCCTTCAAAAAACTCTTCCGTCACTTCGCCAGTGTCTGGATTTCTTTGATTGTACATCCATCTTCGTAACTCATATATTCCGTAACTCATTTTTTTGGTTTTTTTTTTCCTCTCTTTTTTTTTTTTTTTTTCTCTTTTCTTCTCTCTTCTTCTCTTTGTTTGTTTTGCTGTGAATTATAACCCAACTCCCGTCGGCTATTTATAGGATCAGAAAATTTTTTGCTACGGAATTGCGATGGAATTTTGCGATGGAATTGCGACTTGTTTGCGACGGATTCGAGTTTGCGATGGAATTGCGACTTCTTTGCGACTAACTTACGATGGAATTGCGAAGGAATAATTCCATCGCAATAAGGTAGGTGAAGTTCGTTTACCAAGTGCGTACCTAACCGGTCGCATGTCGGCCAAGCATTTTTCCTCGCAAATCCGTCGCAATTTTGCGATGGATTTGCGACGGAGCACTTTGCGATGGAAAAAGTTAACCGCAAAGCCGTCGCAAACTTGCGAGCATATTTTGCCATCGCAAAATCCTCGCAAATTTGCGACGGAATTGCGATGACTTCTTGTTAAGTCGCAAATCCATCGCAATTCTGTCGCAAAGTCGTCGCAAATCCGTCGCAAAGTTGTCGCAAATCCTTCGCAAATCATCGGAGTAGTATTCCATCGCAAAGTCGTCGCAAATCCTTCGCAAATTTGCGACGAAAATATTCCATCGCAAATTTCCATCGCAATGACGCTGTTTTCTTGTAGTGATATGAAAGGAATAGATCCCGGGATCACCTCGCATGAGCTCAACGTTGACCCCACCTACAAACCGATCAAGCAGAAGAGGCGTAAGCTCGGCACCGATAAAGCTCAAGCAGTCAATGACGAAGTCGAAAAGCTACTGCGAGCCGGATCAATCACCGAAGTGAAGTACCCCGACTGGCTCGCCAATCCGGTCGTCGTCAAGAAGAAGAACGGGAAGTGGAGAGTATGTGTGGACTTCACCGACCTGAACAAGGCTTGTCCGAAGGATAGCTTTCCGCTGCCGCATATCGATCGCCTCGTCGAAGCTACAGCGGGGAACGAACTACCCTCCTTCATGGACGCATTCTCCGGCTACAACCAGATATTCATGCACCCAGACGACCGCGAGAAGACAGCCTTCATTACTGATCGAGGCACATATTGCTACAAAGTCATGCCCTTCGGCTTGAAGAACGCTGGCGCCAGTTAACAAAGATTGGTCAACAAGATGTTTGTAAAACAGCTCGGCAACAGCATGGAAGTCTACATCGATGACATGTTGGTAAAATCTGCTAAAGCCGAGGATCACGTCAAGAACCTTCAAGAATGCTTTCAGGTTCTGACAAAGTACGAGATGAAGCTCAACCCGGCAAAGTGCAATTTCGCCGTCACCTCCGGAGAATTCCTCGGCTACATCGTAACTCAGCGCGGCATCGAGGCAAACCCGAAGCAGATCTCGGCAATTCTCGACCTCCCCTCACCGAAAAACGCAAAAGAGGTCCAGAGGCTCACTGGCCGAATCGCCGCACTGAATAGATTCATCTCGCGCTCGACCGACAAGTGCCTCCCTTTTTACCAGCTGCTCCGCTCCAACAAGCTCTTTAAATGGGACGAGAAGTGTGAAGACGCATTCAAGCAACTGAAAGAGTATCTCACTACCCCGCCGATCCTCGCAAAACCCGAAGATGGCGAGACGTTACTCCTCTACATCGCCATATCAAGCACAGCCGTTAGCGGCGCACTGGTCCGAGAAGATCGCGGCGAGCAGAAGCCCATCTTTTACGTGAGCAAAACCCTCAACGATGCCGAGACGAGGTATCCTACCCTCGAAAAGCTGGCATTAGCGGTAGTGATCTCGGCAAGAAAATTGAGACCATACTTTCAATCCCACGCAATCATCGTCCTCTCAAGCCAACCATTGCGCCAAATCCTTCATGGCCCAAATCAATCGGGTCGCATGGCAAGATGGGCGGTAGAGCTGTCAGAGCACGACATCGAATTCAAAGGCCGAACCAGCGCAAAATCCCAGGTTCTCGCCGACTTCATTGTCGAGATCCCACCAGAGCTCGTCGTGAACGAAACCGAGCATATCTCCAAATGGCTCCTGCACGTTGACGGAGCTTCATCCAAGCAAGGATCTGGTGTCGGCATCCGCCTCGTATCCCCTACAGGCGAGGTTCTCGAACAGTCCTTCAAGCTCGACTTTCCAGCATCCAATAACGAGGCCGAATATGAGGCAGTCATCGCAGGACTACGTCTCGCAAAGGAAGTTGGGGCCGAGCACGTGCACGCATTCTGCGATTCTCAGCTCGTGGCAAAGCAATTTAGCGGAGACTATGACGCTAAAGACGACCGCATGGACGCATACCTCAAGGTAACAACGGAACTGTCCAAGCAATTCAAGTCGTTCGAGTTGACCAAAATCCCCCGTGCCGAGAACACAGAAGCCGACGCGCTCGCCGCCTTAGCCTCGAGAACCGACTCGGCTTTGCGGCGAACGATTCCCGTCGAAACAATCGAGCAGCCTAGCATCAAACTTCCTAAAGGAGCGTTTATCATGGCGATATATCAAGAAGAGGAGGAAGATGAAGACGACGAGCCAATGACCCCCGAGTCAGAAGAGGATCAACCTCACTCATGGCAGGACGAGATCAAAGATTATCTGATCAACGGGACGATTCCGGTCAATCGTTGGGCAGCTCGTCGGCTACGCCGCAAAGCAGCCTACTACTTCCTCCAGAACGACGAATTATTCCGGTGGACCGCGAACAAAGTCATCCTACGTTGTTGCGACGAGACGCAGGCCAAGAAAGTGATGATCGAGACTCACGAAGGAACCGGAGGAAACCATGCCGGCGGCAAATCTCTGGCCTCTAAGATCAAGAAGCACGGCCTGTTCTGGCCAAAGATGATCGAAGACTGCGAAAATCACACCGCGAAGTGCATTCCCTGCCAAAGATACGCCCCGATCATCAACGCCCCGACGCAAGAACTTCAAGCGTCCGTACCGACATATCCCTTTATGCGCTGGGCGATGGATATCGTCGGCCCGATGCCACGATCCCGGCAATGCGCGTACCTCATGATCGTCACCGACTACTTCACCAAGTGGGTAGAAGCTAAGGCCTTCCCGAACCCCACTGCCAAAGACGTGCAGAACTTCATCTGGCAGTACGTCATTTGCCGACATGGTCTACCATATGAAATCGTCACCGACAATGGTGGCCAATTCATAGCGGCAAGCTTCCGCGAGTTCTGTGCCAATTGGAAGATCAAGCTCGTCTATTCCACGCCAAGATACCCCCAAGCCAATGGGCAAGCCGAGGCAACAAACAAAACTATCGTTGACGGCCTGAAGAAAAGACTCGAGAGCTACAAAGGAACGTGGGCAGACGAACTTGACGGAATACTTTGGTCTCACCGCACAACACCCAGGTCAGCGACTGGCGAAACCCCTTTCTCCCTATCTCACGGTTGCGAAGCATTAGCCCCTGCCGAGCTACACGTCGCGAGCTTACGCCGATCACTAATGCCCCTCAACTCCTCATTGAACGACGAGTCTTTGCACGATAGTCTCGTCAACACCGAGGAGCTAAGAGATCGCTCCCTCTTGCGTATGCAAAACTACCAGCAAAAAGCAGCAAGATACTACGCCAAGAAGATTCGCAACCGCCGCTTCGCACTACATGATCTCGTCCTGAAGAAAGTCCACGACTTCACCAAGCCCGAGCACGCCGGCAAATTTGGTTTCAACTGGGAAGGGCCTTACCGCATCACGCGAATCATCAAACCAGGAGTGTACCAGCTCGAAGATGACGACGGAAGCATACTCCCTCGCTCGTGGAACTCCATGAACTTGCGCAAGTTCCGCCACTAGACGCGTAGCTTCGCGTCTCGTCAAAAAAAAAAAAAAAAAAAAAAAAAGACATGTTCACTGCATGAACACTTGTAACGAACTACGAATGGCTTGATCCCGGCACGGGTATGTAGGCAGCCATTTCACCGAGGCGCAGCTATAACTTAATAAAAATAAAAAAGCTTTTTTACTTTATTAATTCGCTTGTACGCATGCATCTTTTTCTGAATCCTTGAGAAACATTCCATCTCGGCAGAAAAACCCAAGCAAGAATTTCCTGATTGACTTAGGTCAAAAACAGATGTTTTGGTGTGCCTAGTGAACTCGGCAAAATCAGAGTCATAAAATCCCTTTAGCACTCGGTAAATTAATGAGTCTCAAAGCCCCTGGAACTCGGCAGTATAATGAGTCCTTGTCTATGAGCTCGGCAAGAAAAGAGAGTCTCAAAGCTACTCTGAAGCGCACGCATAAAAGAGTAGTGTCGAAGTTCTGGCCAAACAGTCGACCGCACATCGCACCAAGTGGACTGATCATCCCCCATTCTTCAAGAATGACGCACTACAAGTCGAGAGCACGCATATCTCGCACGACCCTAAGCCATGTGGGCAAGAAAAAATCGCTACCTTGTTAATCATATTCGACTTAGCGGCGTAGGAGTAATTCGAATTTCTAGACTTCGGTTTCTATTACCGGCCTAAAAAGCGCCACCGCAAACAGATCCAACAAGCGCGGATCGGTGTCTCTTAAAAACGAGAATTCTGACGAGCTGCGTGACTTCGCATCTCGTCGGATGCATAGCATTGTCATAGCGAGTAGCATCTCGTCACGACAGAACATGAGCATGCCAAGTTGTCTCGGCACGTTGAACCACTTATCTAATGACGATTAGACACTTGAATCATTCCGCTAGATTGACAACGCAGCGCACCTCATTAAAGGGTATAGATTAAAAGCAGGATGTTTCAAAAAGCACGAAATCATCAACTATATTCGCGATATTCATCTCGCACAAAGCAAAACGATGAACGAGGAAGTAAAGCAAATACTTAAGTTTTAAATCCTGAAAAGCAGACGGATTAAAACCCTCCCGGGCAATGTTGTTACATCGGCATGAATCGCCGCGACTAATAAAAAGAAGAGTTCTTAAAAAAGCAGAAAAGGGAGAGAATAGAGGCGAAGTCCTAAACGGCCTCGGAAGCATCCAGACCCGGTTTCGTCCCGGCTTCAGCACTGGCCGCTCCCGAACTCTCTCTCGTCGGCGATCCACCCATTATAAGCTCAGCAATATTGGGCCTGAGAGTATTATACATTGTACCAAATTGATTAAAACCCTTCGGTGTAACCCAAGTGTTATCAAAATAGAAATCGGCAAGATCAAAGAGGCAATTTAACCTGTGTGGCGCTGCATAGTCGTCCGCTCCGATATCAACCTCGTCGATCTCGTCCCCAGCAGCTCTGCTCTCCTTGACCTCAGCCTCCAGCTTCGCAATAACGAGGTCAAGATCTTGAGAGACGCCTTTCGTCCGTTGCACGTAATCAAGCAGCGCTTCGTCAACCGCAATCTTGACCACTGCCTTTTCCACCTCGTCGCGCTGCGCGACGAATTTGCCAAGACGATCTAAACGAGGAGCATACCAGTCCCGCATGTTATCATAAACACGAGTGGCGATGTACTCAGTCTGCTTCTGACGGGACAGTCGGAGACGGGAAGCCTCAGCCACAGCATTCTCTGCGTCTCGGCGGGACTTCTCTTCGAGCTCTGCAACTTGGGCGCGCAACCTAATCACCTCTTCCTGAAGGCCAGCCACCTTCAGAATCTCGCCATTCAGGACGCCGACCTTCCTCTCGAGATCAGCCTTTTCCCTCTCAAGGAACTCCAACCTCGGACCCTTAGATCGCTCACTCTGCAGTTTGACGATTTCCCCCCGAGCCGCCTTCAGCATGGTGTCGTATTGCTGGACAACTGAAGAGAACTTCCCGGCAGCATTGACGAGGTCTGAAGAAACATCGACAACATCGCCCTTCAGCTCGATCTTCTTGAGCGGAACCCCCCAATGAGGCTTAGGCTTACAGCTCCAAACCAGCTCGGCGCAAAACTTCTTGTTGAGCATAAGAGGAGAACCCCCCGACCAGACGACGGCGACCGCATCCGGGTCTGGGACCTCAGAGTCAGCAGGCTCAACCTTAGGGCCCGACGAGCTCGCCCTAGCGCCGAGACCAGAAAGGCCTCCCGGCTGCTCAGATGAGTTCTCGCCAAGACCATCATCATCCGACTGACGAGATGGATCTTCACTGGGCTCGTCGCAACCTGAGTGACGAGATGCATCGACTCCACCACCCGAAGGAAGGGTATCCCCCTCGTCAAGCACGACCTCGGGCGTCGTCTCGGCGGCAGACGACCGCTTCCCGCTCGCAGCCATCTTTTCAAGCTTGACCCTCTTCGAAGTCCTGCAGAAGCAACGGAACTTCAGCAACATGCACCAAACCACGATAAAGAACCGGTCCCCCGTAAGAAAACTTACTTCATCCTCGACGCAATCGAGGAAGCCGGACGTTTAGGCGGACCGCCTGACTCGGCAGCCGAGTCAGTCCTCCTCTCCCTCGGAGGAGAATCCGGGATCAGGATGGCGTCATCAGCAGACACGGGAGTCCTCTTCTTAAGCCCCATATTCTTGGTACGACGAGACGATTTAGTTACAAAAGACCGAGCAAGGATCAATGACAAGCATCGTCATAACGCAAAATCTAAATCAAAAAGCAATCAGGTTCTCACCAGTTGTTGGAGTAGAAGCGGGCCTGGTCCTTCCTTCTCTCTTCCTCTTCCTCCGCTCCTCGGATTTAGCAGCAAAGTCGGCCCAGATGATTCGACTTCGATCTCGCAAAATCTCGCACTTCTTATGAAACGCAGCAGATGTTGGTCTCGGCACGACCCTCTCTGTAAAACAAACAAAAGCAAAGGGTTAGCATACCAAAACCAAACTCAATCTATGTCGCGACGAAATCTAAAAGCAATCTACCAGCTTCATCGACCCATCCCGTCAAGACATGGTCGGGGTTAAAATCCCCAATCGACGCAGCGTCCTTCTTAACATAAAAATAATAGTGCTTCCAGTAGTGGATCTTGTCTTGATGGGCACCATAAACAATGCCGTGCTTCATCGTGGTACAAAATCGTCTGAACCGCTCCTCTTTCGCGCTAGCACGGAAATCAGTAATACGCTTAAAGAGCTCTCGGTCGAAGGTGATCCCAAGGTGCTTGGCCAGGGCCTCGGTGAAAACCATATGTCGGACCACGCCGTGAGTCAGCTGACTCATAGGGACGCCACGCTGATAAGCGTAGTCCAACAGATGGTGGAAGATGGGAAACCGCACCCCAAATTCCGTGAACCAGCACTCATAAGCGCAGAACAATCCCGGCGGAGCGTCAAAAGTCCTCTGCTCGGCAGACGTAATCCGGATCTCCACAGCATCGGGGATTGAACATCTTGACCTGAGTGCTGCGACGATCCCTTCGTCAATCCAAGACCGACCATCGGCAGTCAAGGAAGTCGCCGGGGTGCGCCAAGGCATCTCGACGACTGACGGAAGACCCTCGAGTTTGACGTCATCCGGGGTCGGCACTTCCTCCAGTCCTACCTCGGAATCCGCGTCCGAGTCATCCTCCGGGATCCCATCGCGATACCCGGAACTCTCACTATCTTCGTCCCGCAAGGACGGAGCGGACGAATCGGCACGGACCCTCGAAGAAGAATCCTTGGCCGTGGAATCTGGTCTTTCTGCTACCGCCGCCCTACGACGACGCTCCAGGGTTCGGCCCGCTCGGACCGCATCACCGAGGAAACCCGGGATCAGATTTGAAAGCGGGACGTCATCGTCATCCCACACTACGGCCTTCCCTTTCCCCTTTCGGTCCGAAGGATCCATCAGACGAGAATCGGAAGACGAAGAGTCAAAATTCGACGAGAAACCCTAAAAATTCTGACGAGAGAAAAGGTCGAGGCGAGAAGAGAAGGAATTTCAAGTCAAGAAGCAAGCAAATCTAAGACGATTACACAAAACCTATCGGTTTAACTAAGCAATGCGACTCGGATTCGAGATGAAAGAAGGAAATTACCTTTTCTCTTTCAGGACGGTTGGAAGCAATGAACAGGCAAAAAAGGAGTTAATGTGGAAAAGAAATCCGAACGGTCTCTTTAAGAGAAGTTTCGCGACTTTCAAGGGAAAAAACTTCCCTTCCTTTTTCCCGCTTGGAAAAACCTACTTTTTCAGTTTTAATAAAATATGCATTGATGACGTGGCAATCCCACTCCTGACGAACCGCCTGCCAAGCGGCATAGTTCCTTCTTTCGACGAGCTGACGTTAAAATAAGGATGAACGGTCATTCTCTTCGACGAGCTGACTCGAACGAGACCGTTATATATGGTTGAATCTCTTTGACGAGCTGATGTCAAAAACAATCATCGAAATGCATATTCTTTTGCGGACAAGATGACGTCAACGTACTCTTTTCCCTTCTTATGGTTTTTATCCCAAACCGGGTTTTTCCATATCAAGGTTTTAATGAGGCGGTACAAATCTAAAGTCAATCGCACCCAAGACGAGCTAGCACTGGCACCTTATGCTGTTACTAATAACTCCTGAGCTCAACTCCTATTCATGAAGTTCGCCGAGACCAAATTGCATTTGACTCGCCAAACTGGGGGGGGGGACTTATTGTTAGAGGTGAAATGAGCACATTTCCCCGAGCCCGTCGTAATGAGTAACAGCACCAAAGCCCAGCCCGTCTTCAGCCCTAACCTCCTTACAGAAATGGAAAGCCTTGAGGAGGAAGGTAATACCTTAAGCAAAAAGGAAAAAGAAGCAGCCGCCACTCGAAGAAAGGAAAGAAATTAAGAGAAGAAGAAGTTTTCCTTTATGATCAAGAGGAGAATATTCAGAAGAGAATCGCCTTAACTCAACTATATAAGGAGAGGTCTTCATTTCCTGAAGACCAAGTCACGCTACCCTGCAAACCCTAAAAGCATTTGCTCATCTCTTCTCTATTTTATTCGCTATTCGCATTACGTCTCGTCAAGGCTTGTTTGACGGGACAATCTCTTGTATCCAATCTTCTTTTTGAGTAATTAATCCAAAGCTTCCCAAGTCTCCCATCCGAAATATCCCGTCACATTAACGTGTGCTATTTCTGGAATCAACACTCCTACTGGTTGTTGGGGAAGTTCATTTTCATTAACTATCTCAACATTTCTGTAATAACTAGCCTTTTGATATCCCTCTTGTGCAAAACGTCCACTCCCCATGTGTGTTTCTGTGGGTTGTGATTCTTCTTTATTAATTTGCTATTTCGCCTCCGAACTGAATATTGTTTGCATGCTTTGATAATATGTTAAATAATTTCGAAGGCCAGTATCCTACAAGTATATGGTCACTAAATTTTAACCACCAATGCCCTGAACGAGTATCCTACAATAATTTAAGAGTTTTTTTTTTTTTTTAACTACATACAAGAGAGTAGTAAAAAAAAAACTATAAAATATTGTTATGGAAAGGTGCATGGATCCTATTTACCTTCCATATAGTTGTGGGAATATGATATTGTTGACCATCCAAGATGGAAATGTCCTTTACGGGCACACCTAAGGCAAATTCTTGGTTGACAAGAACAAAGCCTGGACAATCAAGATTGTAGCAACCTGTCTTATCGTACCCATCAGCCTTTTTCATGTTACCCAACAACAACACACACACACACACACAAATTGCATATATTATTCAATATATTGAAATAAAGAAGAATAAGAAAAAAGAAAGAAACAATGCTATAGAATTGTCCAATAAATAAAGTAGTGAGGGTTAAGGTTACCACCATACTTATTTGGGTACACCTAATTTAAAACGATGAGATATCGAATATAAGAATATATGTCTGTGTATATATATGTAAATGAAGATAGATATAATTTTAAGAACAAACTAAGACCTGCCAACCAGCTTCAATGCTATTAGCTTTAGAATTGCGAGCATGAGCGACAACCCATATTTGTGAAAGACTGAACTCTTTTTCCTTTACATAAGGCTTCCATACATTTATAAGTGCTCTGGCTCCATAGAACTTTCCTATCACTTGAATTTGGGCGTGCTGTATATGTACATACACTGATACACATATAATAAATCACAAAAACACACACACATATATGAGTTAGAAAAAGATGATGGCTTTCAAAATCTTATTAAACAATATATCTATGCACCTCATGTTTTGTAATTATGTTTCTTGTTGGGGTTGAGGAACATTGTTCAGATACTTTTTTCCATACTTTTCAATTGATTCTGCTTGTAGAATATCTTCTCTTCTTGTTCTTCTTATTGGAATACTGTTTTTGGGGCATTTCCCTTTGATTGTCCAGAGTTGAGTCACCGTACTCGATTGTTCTTTGGTGTTCGAAGATACATTATTCCATTCTTTTGGGTAAGAACTTGGTCTCATCTATGACACAACAATGTTAGAAAAAAAAAAAACGGGTCAAACATAACAAATGATAAACCCAAACGACGTTAGTTAAACCATTAATAATAGTGTTTTTTATGTTTACTGAATAAAAAAAATTATAATTTGGAGATTATCACATGATAGTTTAGGAGCTACGAAAATGAACTAAAAAATCTTTTTTTTTTTTTTTTTTTTTTGGGTTAACGAACTAAAAAACTTTTTACCTGAATGGTGTGATTTTTGAATAAAGGATAATCATAAATGTGGTGTTTTCATTTTTTTAGACGACAATTTGTGGTCAAATGCAAAACTAACCTCTTCAATTTTTTTTTTTTTGGTCCAATTATTTACGAGAATGCCATTACTTTTTCGAGTGGTAGACCGTAGACCTCAACTTAGGTCTACGAGAACTGCTTAAAGACCAAATACCTCTCATCTTCTACACTTAATTTCCAAAATGCCATATCATCAATATTGCCAACCACCATTTTCGCCCAATTTGGAGATATTAATGCTCCGAAAACTTACTTTTGAGCTACCATTGCTCATTCTCTCATCTCATAAATTCTTATTCTTTCATTTTCTTCCCATTTTCATCCCAAAAACTCTATAAGCAAACTCAAATCTTGGATCTTGGCATTTCCGATGTTTTAGCTTACAGCAATGACCGGAGCTCGTTATTGAAGGCTTAAATCGAAGTTATCAGCCCTCGAATAGCCTTTTTCCGATGGCCATGTAACTTTTCTTCCAAAATTCTAAGAATTTCAGTTTTGGTCCGCGATGTAGACCTCAGTTGAGGTCTACTGGTCAACGCAGGGTAGACCGCGCCATTTCCTTTGCAAACAAAAAAAACTAGTCGTAGACCTCAACTGAGGTCTACTCCACGTGGATGTTAGTTTTGCAATTGATAGAGAAAAATGTTTGTTTTGGAGGTCTACCTCGGAGGTCTACTCCACGTGGAGATTAGTTTTGCAATTGATCGAGAAAATTTTTTTTTGGAGGTCTACGCCTTCGGTCTACCTACAAAAAAAAGTTAGTTTCGCAGTTGACAAAAGTTTGACTTTCCTCAAAAAGGAGAGATTTTAGACATTGAGGTCTACCGTTGAGGTCTACGGGGCTGGTAGACCTCAAAAAGGAGAGATTTTAGACATTGAGGTCTACCGTTGAGGTCTACGGGGCTGGTAGACCTTAGGTGAGGTCTACTAAAATATCTGGTCAACGCAAAAAAATTGAGGTCTACCATCAAAGTCTACTAGAGGAAAGTCAAACTTGGGTCAACTGCAAAACTAATCATTTTGAGGTCTACTTTTTGCGGTAGACTTACAACGTAGACCTCGTTGTGCTCCGTAGACCAATTCAGAGGTCTATTAATCAAAACGAGGTCTACCGCCGAAAAGATTTACCTCGATCAATTGCAAAACTAACCTCCACGTGTAGTAGACCTCCACAGTAGACCTCAAAAAAAAAAGATTTTTCTCGATCAATTGCAAAACTAACCTACACGTGTAGTAGACCTCCGTAGAGATCTACGTTGTAGGCTTAATCGCGGTCTACTAAGTAGGTTTACCTATTAGGTATACTATTATGTGTTATTTTGTAAATCGTTTTTTGGGTCAATATATCAAGTATTTTGAAATTTTTCTTGAACAGTTGGTTGTTTTTACTTGTTTACTTGCTTATATATGAGTTTCAAATGTTCATTCGGTGTAATTAAGGCTCTATTAGGTTTTCTTTTAAATTAGTTAACTAGCTTAATTTATTGGTAGACCGATGTGGAGGTCTACACATTAGGTCTACTAATCTACTTATGTTGTTTTGTTTGTTTTTGTTGCAGAAAATGGTTTGTTTAGCTTCCGTCTATGGAAAATGGCTGATGTTAGAAGACAAGTCATGGCATTTTGAGGTGGATAAAGGAAAAGGAGGGAGAATTTTCTACTTGCGGGATGGTTGTACCCATGAGGAGCTTGTGAGAATGGTACAATCTGACTATATGTTGGATATGGAAGCAGAGCTGGTGGAGATATCTTATCCATTGCCAGATGTGATGCTCCATCAAATGCCCTCGGACTTTCCTCCTATGTACGTCACCAACGATGGGCAGGTTCATAGCTTGATAGAGTTAGGCAAAACGCATGTGTTGCGCCTTTGCATCTCTGTTCGAAACAAGGATAAAGTTGAGGAGCGAGATGAGGATAGATATGTCGATGAGGATGAGGATGAAGAAGAGGAGGAACTTTCAGATATAAATTGGGATGCAAATTCAGATGAAGAAGTTGAGGAAGAGGATGATGATGTAGGGGACGATGACTATGTGGATGAAGCTTTTGCAGGAAAGAAAGCTGATGACACGGATGCAGACTATAGCGAGTATGGGAAAGTTCAAGATGAAGATGATTGGGAGAAAAAATGTTTTGAGGAAAGGCTTCGCAGAGGTGACATTGTATGTGATGAGATGTGTAACATCCGTGAACCGAAATAGTGTGGTTTTGGTGGGGTGTCGACCGACACCGGTCGGGCGAATTGATTTCTGGTTCGATTTCAATTGCCGGTTTAGCTGTTGGTTTAGGTTAAAAACCTAAGGTCGCGTTTTATAAGTCGACCAGCCGCTTTTCTTCTTTTTTTTGGTGAAAAGTCAAGAGGAGAAAAGGGCACACTACAAGAAAAAGTTACATCTGCAGCTCACTTTAAGCGCTATGATTAGTGTATTATAGCGTTACTAAAAACGCTATTTCATCGACAGCTATGGTAGGTTACGACATACTATAGCGCTAATGATAGCATGCTATGGTAGGTTATCCAAATATTATAGCGTTTATCTAGATTTGCTATGATAAGGTATACACATATGATAGCGATGTTTTATACCTGCTGTGGTAGACTGCAGACATAATATAGCACTTTTTGTCCTCGTTATAATATTGCACTAACTATGTTAGCGTTCTTATTCTGCTGTACTATAGTTTGTCATAGCTTATTGTACACGCTATGATAAATGTTTTTATAGCAATTTCCAAATATGCGATAATACCCTTTTATAGCACAAATTATATGTCATGTTAGTAGTATTACAAGAATGGATGTGTTTTTTAGAAACATGATTTACATAAAAACATGTTCTCAATCCAGTCTCAAACCAACGACATATATAGAAAACACATAAGTCTGAAGTGTAGGCCAACATACTAATTAATGTGAGTACTCCCTCACTACATAACATAAGTCTTAAAATTTCAAATAAATCATACAAGTACTAGGCCGAACCTCATAAGTCCTTCAACACAAGATCACTTTGTCTTCTGGCCACGCAATGGATGTACCAATTGCATCTTCCATACACTCGATCTCGGAACACGGCCTCCAAACTGCTGCATCACTCACTTTCACCACGTCGACCCAAACTCTAACAGCATTAGGACCCAAGGTAACAAAATTCACAGCTTGGTCTGGGTTATTTCAAGCCCAACGACCTTCAGCGACCACACGGTTATCCCCATTAACGCCCATCAACTTGCACTTACGATTCTCTTTGGCAATCTTATCTTGAATGACACGCTGTAAAAATTCACAACATAAACCATTTTCTTACAATCTAATGAATAGCCAAGATAAAGTTGATACTATATCAAATTAAATTACCGGAGATCTTCGAAGTGGGGACTGTGTAGGTGGCTGAGAACTCTTCAGAGGAGCTTTTGGACTTGCTGGTGGCGATTGGCGGTCTTCTCTTGCAGGAGTTCTTGAACTTATTGACGCAGGTTTTGCACTTGCTGTCTTCCTAGATGCAGTTTTATCAGATGATGCGGTTTTCCGAACCTGCGATGTTGAATCAGTTCTACCTTGACTGACTACTCTATTCTCAGGCCATGACACATAAGACATCAAAGAATCCTCAAGGTATGTCATTTCAGCTGAAGGCCTCCAAAGAAATGTATCTGGTACATGTACCACCTCCACATAAACTTTTACTGCATTTGGTCCAAGAGGGAGACCATTAATTAATGTTTTTGGGTCATTTGACTCCCAACAACCTTCTCCAACCACCTCATCTGACCCGGACCAGTCAATAAGTTTGCATTTGTTTGAAGCATTAGCCGTGATGCCCTATCATTCGCAGAAAATATTGAATCAAATTCCAACATAGGAAGTTCAAAACTATATAAGTTTTAATGTAAGAAAGTTTACCTCATTTGCAATGTCTTCTGCTTGGTCTAAAAGAACATAGTTAGTGGCAGGCTAGGCGATTAATTTACCTACTGCTTCCTCAATAGTGAACATCTCAAGTCTAAATAGCGAGACTATAGCTGATAACTTGCTATGGTTCACGCATCTAGGATATAACGGTGTTTCTGCATCTGCTAGCTTCGCTAAGAACTCATCTTCTTTCCTATCTTCTCCCTCTGCAATATCACCTAATTCATCCGAGAGTCCATACTCATCATTTAAATGCTCAACAGCTCTAAACAGCCCAACAATCTTCTCATTCCACTGACGTGTTTCTCCTCCTCTTGTAGACTCTGAGTTTACTTCTCCATGATGATACCAATCAGGACAATGCTTGTAAGCCTCATCCATTCCCCTTGTCACAAGATGAGCGACTACAACACTCATTGAGTGACGGTCCACATTACGGCAGTCTATACAAGGACAAACTATCACATCACTCTCTCCTAAATTTGCAGCCACAGACCGTACAAAATTCCAAGCACCTCTCTCATAAGCCGAATCAGCTCTTCAATACAGAAAACCCAGAAGAATAAAAACTCTTAACTCTAACAACACCAACTGAAACTACCAAGTTTAATTAAATTCCATACCTGCAAAGTGTCACCCATCTCTTGTCCAGCATTTTATGTTATAAACCTTAATAAAAATATTTTAGTTCAACAATGCACTCACAGAAATATGTAACGCAACACAAGTACCGTAAACTCATTGCCACATCATAAAACTAGCACACAATCATATAAACCATGAACAATATGAATCATGGTTGCACAGACAATATGAATCATGACCTGTCTAATGCACTAAGTAAACCAATCGTAATGTATGCGCAGGCAATATGAATCATGACCAATAATTACATATGAGACAATAGATATGACTAACCTGTCCTGCAATTTGGAGAAGTGATGCTTAGCCAAATCCGATTCTCCTATCACCAATACTCGCAAAAAATAACCGAAACCATATTACTTTACTTTCAAATTTGATTCATTGAACATAAGAAGTCTGATTAGATGTATTTCAGAAAAGAATAGAACCGAGTAGAAGCTAATGTTTATAGAGTCTAAAATAACGGAATCAAGGGCTTATTCAGTCTCGGTGTAGATGTAAAAGAAATCCAACAAAGATAAGAAACGAATGCATGCAAAATCTGAAGAAATCAAATCAATTCGATGCAAGTGAACCCTAAAATCGTATATATGATGAAAAGTATTGGGGGAAATCGACAAAGTATTGAGGGATAAAAGCTTGAAGGAACGAAATAAAAGCTCGAATGAAGTACCTTCGATTCCGATAAACGTATATGACAGAGATAAGCAATGTCGATAAGGCGAGGTTCGTAGATGGCAGCGGCGACAAGGTTTGATAGTGGCAGCGGCGAGGTTCGTAGGTTGGAATCGAGTTTGTCTTTTTTTTTTGGCCTGGTAATCGAGTTTATCGCAGATCTGTTTTGGTGGAAAGGGGGAAAGCCAATTTGTTTTGGCGGAAAAGGAATAATTTTTTCTAAGTGTTGGCGGCTTTAGTCATTTTAGCTTCTCGCTCATTGATTTTTTTACTTAGCGCTTATTCAACGCTATTACATATGAACCAAAATCCCAACTTTACATTTAATAGCAGTTGTAAAATTCGTGCTATCCTAATGTGCTATCAATGCCCTTTTTTTTGTATTGGCAGAGAGCTTTTGTGGTGATTTCTGGAGATTGGAGGTTGATCTGAGGTGTTGTTGTGCCGTTCTTCATCTCTTTCTTCTCCTTAATCCTTTGTCAAGGTGAGTGCATGACCGTAGGCTCGCAGATAAGAGGTTTTGTGGATGTGAATCATGATTTGGTAGAGTTATGAGGTTTTTCGTGTTGTTTTGTGTGTTAATCGCGTGTTGAATCGTGTGTATTGTGATAGTTTCGTGATTTGGGTGTTTTGTGTTGAAAATCGAAGTTGGCGTCGATCGACACCAAGCCGGTGTTGGTCGACACCAAACGGGCAAGGTGTCGATCGACACAGTCCGGTTTAATCCGGTTATCTGGCGATTTAAGAAATTAATTGGATTAAGTGGTTTAATCCGGTTTAATTGTAATTAAATGGTTTAATTCGAGAATTAATTAATAATTGGTGAAATTAATTAATTAAATGGTTTAAAAATAATTGTGGAAATTATTTAAGTGTTTAAAAATTATTATTTAATTGTGGTAATTATTTAATAATTAAAGTGAAGGATTTAATAATTGTGGTAATTATTATTATTAATGAAAATTGTTAAAATTGCGTAATTGGCCTGTAGACGGGGTGATTGCCTCACTAAGTATTTATTAAATACTTATGCATCTCTTTTTCCCTAATGTGATGCAGGTAGCCGAAATGTTCTTCCGCGGAAAGAGACCGAGAGAAGAGGATGATGAGACTAGGAACTTGATTTTGGCAATCTTGTTGTGGCTAGCACGGAATTCGTTGTTAGGGTGTTAGCGTGATTTTGCAATGTAGCAAATCTGGTGTTTAGGTTGCTAGAATTTATTATTGGTTTTATTGGTTATTGGTTTATTTGTTGAATGGATTATTTATGATTTAATATTATTGATTTCTTTCGAGAACTTCCGCATTGATAATTAATTATATATATAAAAAAAGCTTGGTTGTTTCAAGATGGGTCGATTCAAATACTGCTTCTTATCCTTAAATGCTTCAATGTTGGGATTTCAGTATTTGAGACGCGTTATTGTGGTAGATGGGACTCATCTAACTGGAAAGTATGGAGGAGTTTTGCTTGTAAGTTTTTTATGTAAGTTATGAGTCGCAGCCTATGTCTCGTAAAACTAAACCGTTGGTGGATTGTTTTGGCACAAAATGACTACCAAATGAAGACAAACCTAGGTGGTAAACGAACCTAATCTTACCTATGTTGTAGTTACCTTTTGTAATTTTGTGACATTGTCATTAAAAATACATCAAGTGATCTCTTTGATGAAACCAAACATGTATTGATGAGAAGTGAAAATGCCAAAAGAAACCATGAAAATAATAACAAAATATTTGGTGAAGGTGGACATACGTCATTACAAATAATTTGTCATTATTTTGTGATGGTGGACATATACATCATACAGTTGATTGATTGCAACATATACACACCAAAACACAAAATGATACAAAGTAATTTCATCATAGATAGTTTACTAAACAATTTCAATCCGCCTTTCTTCAGTTGATTGGATGCAAAGCTTGGTCATGTTCAAGAGACTTAATGAATTGGAAAAAAAAAAAAAGTCTCGTTGGAGAGTTCATAAAGACATAGAAATTGCATTGACTTGCCTGTGATAACAAAACCACGATCAGATAGGTACAATGACTTGACAGTAAATGTGCATTTCGCTACACTGATATAACTTGACTTTGGTTCTAAAAAATTAAAAGGCAAGAATAATCAAAGCCTATTATACCATTTTGCTTAATCAAAAGCCTTGCTTTCTCCACTGGACATCCACAAACAGCTGGCGTCGGATGCAAAGCAATCAAAATGTCAAACTGAAAATAGACAAACATATTTTGAGGTAAGAGAAAAGAAAGAAGGAGCTATCTTCTTCATTTGATATCAAGACAAACATAGTTTGATCTTACCTCGTCATCTTCTCTCTGTAGCTGCCCTGCCAGTTGAGAATATAGATTATGTATTCTTGCAAGCTTTCTCACTGTTTTTTGGGGTTTCACAATTACTCTGTTTGCATATGGCCTCTAAGCAAAAAAAGATGAACAAGTTTTAGTATTCTGCAGATCATGGACAGTAAAATTATCTTAAAGCTAGAAAGCTACTTGTTATACGAAACAAAACAAGTGCCATTTATACTTATTCAAGAGCCAAAAAAGCTGACTAGCCTCTATTCTCTCCTTTCGGATCTGAACAGAATTGAGAGGCTTGTTCGGATCTGTTCTCCTAACCTACAGTTGGCATAATTAAACCGTAAGCAAGATTCTGAAATAAGAGGCATTATAATGACAAAAATCACTTCAACAATCAAGCAATTCTAGGATTAAACAAGAGTTATGATAGTAGTATTTTACTATCTATTAATCCTAAAGCACTATCCAGTCGATGCAGTACTTAAGGGAGTCAATCCAAATGGGTGAGATGCTAAACAGACAAGATGCAATCAAAGCAGATTAAGTCAAGCCAATTGCAATGGTGATTTATAATCTTTCAAATTAAATAACTGAAATTAAATGCAATACAGAAACTAAATGGTGTAATGAACAAGTGAAAGCAGACTAAAGACCAGAAAGTTTGATGAACAAAACTCAAAATGAAATCAGATAAAGCAAAGGATCCTAAGGATGGGGTAATTGACTAATGACTCTCCTTGATCATCTATAGGTTTTTAACAAAACTCAAACAGAGCTAATCCCTAGGCTGTGAACTTCGATGCTAACGCTATCACTCTCGTGATGAACGCTATCGAGTTAGGGTGTTTCCAGACCTAACTCTCATTAGCGAAATACACCCTAACAAGCAGTGGAAACCAGTTCATAAAGCCAAAATGCACTCGAGGCAACTAATATCTTAGGTAAGAAATGCAAATCTCTTGGAAAAGTTAGTTCAGGCATTTCATCAAACACCTTCTGGGTGTGAAATGCTCTAAGATCAGATTCCAATTAATCATAGAGGAAAAAGCATTAAACACACTAATCAAGAAGGGAGATTCGAAATCTAAACTTAAACACCTAAAATGACCAAGGATTATCACTAATCTAACCCATCCTTAAGAACCCTAATCACTACTCAAGATCCAAGTGTAGAACAAACCCAGAAATGAACAAAACTTGAATCATTAGATAGAGATTAAGAAGATGAACAACTTTTATTAAATGTACAAGTGCAAAATGTAAATAACAAAGCTTAAATCTACAAATTAAAAGACATAAAGACAAAGAAAATAAAGTTTGTTTTTCTGGTGGCTGAAAAGCCAAAAAGAAGAAAATTTTCGTGGCTAGGGGTCTCAGGCCTTTTATAGGCAACAAAAATAGGTTAAAAGTCAAAGGGAGTCAAAGGGAAGGCTGAAATCCCGGAACTGGTCGAGTGGCTTGGTCGAATGCAATCAAAATCGCTGTAGATTCCGAACCGCTGGTCCGAATGACTTGAAACCACCACCATCCGAAAGATAACTCTTTTATCTACAACTTCTATGAAGACCTCAAAGGCTGAATCGGAGTATAAAGCCTTCGTTTGGTACGATCTTTAAGACGCATTGCACGAGCTCGACGACCAACTCGACTTGCCATGTCGAGCTTGCTCAAAGGTGGCTCTTTTATTCCCAACTCGACCACCAACTTGATGTGCAAAGTCGAGCTTGCTCAAAGGTGGCTCCTTTGCTCCGACTCGATCAGGAGTGGTCGAGTCCATACGTCGAGTCTATCCAAAATCGTCGTATCTCCCTAACCACTGATCAGAATGAATTGAAACCACCGCAAAACGAACGATCACTCAATTATCTATAACTTTCATGAAGAACTCAGATGCTGAATCAGAGTGTAAACCCTTCGTTTGGTACAATCTTTCAGATGCATTGCACTAGCTCGATCGAGCTCACCACCCCTGCCTACTCGATCGAGTCAAGCAAGAACTCTTCTGTTCCTTCCATTCTTGATCCATATTGGCTCCTTTGTTGCCCAGGTCTTGCTCCACCATCACCACCAAGCCTCCTTAGCTCCAGATGCTTCAAAAGTACCTGGTTTTAACTCCATATGCACTCATGTATGCAATGCACATCCTTAAACTTCTAAGTATGCAAATGGAGAAGAAAGTGTCAAGAAGTGACACCTAAGATGGTTGAAACAATGCAAAGATGGTCTAAATGAGATGTTAAAAAGGTAAAAAAAAGGATGCATCAAGTTATGGCAGTACAAAAATCCCATATTATTAATACCTTTTCACGGTTTGAATTGTTTCTCACAGTTTTTCAAGTCCTCGTTTACTCTTTCTTCTCCACCAACTATGCTTCCTTCACCAGAACCATTAACCATACAAAATTGTAAATCAAAGAGCAAATGCATGGAGGATTTTAGAGAGAGAGAGAATCAGAATAACACAAACACATTTGGGAAACATAGAGACAAAGAGAAAGATTCATCCTTGTTTACCCAAATCCTTTCTTGCTTGTTCGGTTTTGCCTTGCTCCTGCAACCTCATGTAACGCTCATGAGCTAAGCTCGCTGCTTCTCGAGCTCCTCTCTGCATATTAAGCCAAAGACAATGGCAAATGGAACTGATTAAGAAGCTCCTTAATAAGATATGTTAGTTTAAAAGAAGCGTAAGAAAGAAGTCCTAAAAGAGAATCCTTGGATTCCAAAACCATGAGAAACGAACCTGCAACCTGGAAAGCTCATCCACGAATTCACGTGAAACCCGGGGGTATGGAGACGACGAGAAGGTGAGACGTTGATGCGTTGGGTTTTATGCTTCAAACTAATACAAATTATAACCCAACTTGGTAGAGCTGCAAGTGCACAGCCGTGGTAAGTCGGGGTCGAACACAAGGAGGAGTGATCTCGTTTCAAGTCTATGTTGATCGATGAGTAGCTAGGACAGAAAATATGAGTGTGGGGTGATTGATTAAAAACACTGTAGCCGCGTGGGAAAGGCTCAGTTTTCGAGACAAAGACTATTCAGAGAGGAAGAGGCGATTTTCTGGAGCGTTTTTGGAGTTTTTGGAGAGATCTGTGGCTGTTCTTCCTTGCTTTCATCTCCTTTCCTCCTTTCAATCCTTTTTAAGGTGAGTGCGTGACTGTAGGTCCGTTTATCACCAAAGATTTCTTGAGTTTTGAGTTTATGTTGCTCTTGTTGAGCTGTTCTTCGTATTTTCGTTGTTTGATTCGTTTATGGGGGTTGAATCCCATTGATTCGTGTTTATTTGGCTGTTTTTCACACTGTTTCGTTGCTGTTGGTTTGGAGGCGTCGGGGCGGTGTCGATCGACACCATTGAGGGTGTTGAACGACACCGATGTTGCTAAGTGTCGCTCGACACCTTTTGTGGTGTCGGTCGACACCTTAGTAGGGGCGAGCGACACCGGTGGGGGTGTCCGTCGACACCTTTGTTGCTGTGAGTCTTTGCGTTTGTTGATCATTGTTGCTATTGTTTATTGTTGTTATTGTTCGATGTACTGTCTGGTGGTTGACGTACATGGCCTGTAGGCAGGATGATCCACTCACTAAGTATTTATGATAATACTTACGCATCTCTATTCTAATGTAATGCAGGTAACAGGAATGTGCCGCCGCGGAATGAGACCGAGAGACGATGAGGATGCTAGGATGTTTTAGTTATTGAATTTATTGTTTAAGTTATTGTTGCAAACCTGGTGTTTAGGTTGCTAGAATTGATTATTGATTATTGGTTTATTGGTTGGACTGATATTTGATTTATTTAAATATTGATTTCTTTCGAGAATTTCCGCATTGTTTAATTATTTAAAAAGAAAAAAAAAAGACTGGTTGTTTCACATTCGGTCGACCGGATGATAGTGCAATGGACCACAGCTCGAATGATGAAGAATTCTCTAACCTATCTTGAAATTCCATCGACCAACCTCATATTTTATGGGCACTGGTGAAGTTTGGCGCCAAACGAACGGGCGGATTGAGAGTTCCTTCACAAAGTGGTCAATTCGGCTCCGGGAGGAGTTTCTTGACTTCTTTGTGTTTGGCTCGTTCGTTCCTTGATGTTCTTCTGGAATAATGATATTGAAGCTCCAAGAATCCATTTCCAGCTGGTGGCCGTACCTATGCCATGATTTGGTTTTTGTCGGCCTTTGTTTGCCCGCCATCAACCGGATGTGGCATCTGTGCTTACCTCGTGATCCGTTCACATTCCTCCGTCCTATCTTTTGGATTTGCCGAGCAACATGGTGTTGTTTAGCCGTCTGTGAAGTTTGGTGGACATCGGTCACGTGGTTTGGGAGATGGTTGATGTTGGTCCTCCGTTGCACCCGTTTGGCCGAGAGAATCTCGCCGGATGGAATATCGTGAAAGCTACTCGACCGTTTTGTGATTTTCTTCGACTGATGTGATTCTTGTTCTCTCCTTTAGTATTCCCAGGTCGTGCCCGCCCTCTTGGTGTCGGTTTTGACAAGGGTGGGATGAATGGGTGGGACATGTTCTTGTTTGGTCTCCGCTTGGGTCTTCATCCTAAAAAAAAATGTTATGCATGCAAAAATGATGTGAAAACTGAAAATGAAAAAGAAATACCGTGTGGGTTGCCTCCCACAAATCGCTTTGTTTTAAGTCATTTAGCTTGACTCCCTTTTTTGGTTTAGGTGCGGATGTGATCGGTCAAAGGGTTTGGGATCCCTTTGGTGTCTTCACACTCTGGTTCAGGTGGCTCATGAGGTGGTTTGGGCTCTCCATGATTATCCTCCATGTCATCCTTGAAGACCAAAGCTCTCGGAAAAAGTTTTAAGGTTTTTTCGAGTTTCTCCTTTGCGGTTTGCTTATCTTTGGGATCCGGATCCTTTGGGAAAAGGACTCTTATGCTGGCAAAGGACTTAGGCACACCGTCAGGCTCTTCTTCAGCTCCATGATTGTCAAAGGATGGTGACAAGACCGAGTGAATATCCTTGAAGACATTCTCATGCTTCGGCTTCAACGGTTTCATCGCTTCCTTCGGTTTTGGATAGGGCTCGCCCTTCTTGGTGCTTCAAGGCCGCTCGGCTCCTTCTCTTGGAATGAGTGTGCTTCTTTCTGGTGGTAATTTGACTGCACTTGGAGCTTGTTTGAAGTTGATGCTTGGGAAAAAGACATCTTGCCGGACATGACCAAGTGTTAGTTGGTTTCTCATGTAATTGATGACCGCTCCGGCTGTAGCTAGGAATGGGGTTCGAAGAATCAACTGATTTCGCTTTGACCCTTCCCATACCATGATTTGAAAGTCGGTGGGGACATGCCTCTCTCCGATCTCTAGCATAACATCTTAAAGCACTCCATAAGGCTCCATACTTGATAGATCCGCAAACTCCACTCTCACCTTAGGCTCCTTGAAATATTTGAATCCCAAATCTTTGGCTAATGCAAGAGACATGAGGTTCACGTTTGCTCCACTATCACACAAGCAATCAGTGAGTTAAGCTGGGATCACAAACTTCCCCGGATCCTCTTGTTTCAGCAATGGCTTGTTCTCAAGCCTTCTTTTGTAAGCTCTCTTTGACTCCCAAGTGTACCTCTCCAGTTTGTGCCTCTCCTTAGGCTCATCTTCTCTTTCTTCTTCTTGAGATGGTACGGAGACAATGGCCGGTGGATCCTCCTTGGATGAAACAACACTACAAAACTTTTGCGGATTCACCTCGTGTTGCTTCTTGACCGCTCGGCCGTTTGAGAGATTTGAATTTCCAACTTCTGGACATGGGTTGACAACGCCCCAAACTTATTATTTAGATCACCAAACATGTGATCCATCTTCTCATGTAGGATATTGGTAGCTTGCCTTTGCTCCTCCATGTATATCTTAAGCGCCACATCTATCTTTTCTTCTTGTTGAGCCGGTGCAACTCCTTGAGGGAAAGTGAATGGCTGCTTCACTTGGTAGACTCCCTTAGGATAGAATTGTTTCTTAGACTGGTATTGACCTCATTGGTAAGCGTTTTGGCCTCCTTGATAGGTGTTTTGGCTCGAATAGACTTGATCATTTGGGTTCTCCACATTGGTGCTTCGGTAAAAGAGGTTGGGATGGGGGCGGAATGGCTGGTTGTATCCTCTATTACCATAGTTACCTCCTATGTAGTTGACTTCCTCTTGATTCTCTTCTGCTCCATTTCTCATAAATTCCATGAGAGGCTCTTCATTAGTAGCCAAAACATCGTCAATGGGATGCACTCCTCGGTTGCTCTTTAGCAGTTGTGAGACCATGTTCTTCAACTCCAAGATTTGAGCTGATTCTGATGATGAGCTCGTGGTTCTCACTCCTCTATTGTACTTAGGGCAGGCATTGGAATCACTCACAGCAAGATTCTCGATCAAAAGTTTAGCCTCCGGCACCGATTTGGTCATGAAGTTACCATTGCTCGCGGTGTCAAGTGAAAGCTTGTACTTGTGATCAATCCCATTGTAGAAGATGTTCCAAAGGTTACCTTCTGAGAAGCCATGGTTAGGGCAATCTCTCGCATACTCCTTGAAGCGCTCCAAACCTTCATAGAAAGACTCCATTGGTACTTGCTTAAACCCGAATATCTTGCTCCTTATAGAGGTTGATCTTTGCTTGGTGTAGAATTGGTTTAAGAAAGCTCCCTTGTACTCATTCCATGTTGTAATGGATTGAGGTGGCAGAGACTTTACCCACCTAAGTGCCTTGTCACTTAGAGAGAAGGTAAACAACTTGCACTTGAAGTAGTCCGGTGACACTCCATTGATCCGAGTAGTGCTACATATCTCCTCAAAGGTATCGACATGGTCAAGTGGGTGCTCGGTGGACAAACCATGGAATTGGTTTTGTTTCACCAAGGCAATGATTTGTGGCTTGATCATAAAGACGTTCCTTGGAGGCTGAGGTGGTCGGATTGGATTCCGATCCAAGAAGAATGCATCGGATGAATCAAAATCTCCCATAGTCAGGTGCCTTGGATGCTGAGCGAATTGTGCTCTCCTTGGAGGCACATACGGTTGAGCTTGAGGCATCCCTTGGTGACCGCCATGGGGGTTTTGATGATGCTGGTTTTGTTGCTGGCCGGCGTCTTGTTGACCCGGTTGTTGTTGTTGCGGCTGTTGCGGTTGATCTGCTGCACCCGGAGGTTGTTGTTGAATGTTTGGTTGAGGAATGGCTCCTCCTTGTGCCGCCTGATCAGCTCCAGCTCCTTGTGGGACCTGGGGGGCTTGTGGTTGTTGCTCTTGGTCAGCGGCTTGCTGTTGGCCACTTTGTGCCACTCCTTCTCCGGCTTGATTCCCGGCCATCATTCTTTCTCTCCTTATTCTCCTAAGTGTTCTTTCAAGCTGGTCAATGTCAAGATCCTCCCAATTTGTGTTGTTTGAGTTGGACCTTGTTGTCATGCACCTAGAAGACAACAATAGAAAGAGTTACGTAAAATTTTTATGGTTTTTTAAAGATTTTATGAAAAGCAAAAAGTAAAATGCAAGAATTAAAAGAACTAGACTAAAAATCAATCAAGAAACTTGAAAGAAATGCATCTCCTCCCCGGCAATGGCGCCAAAGAGCTTGATGCGTTGGGTTTTATGCTTCAAACTAATACAATTTATAACCCAACTTGGTAGAGCTGCAAGTGCACAGCCGTGGTAAGTCGGGGTCGAACACAAGGAGGAGTGATCTCGTTTGAAGTCTATGTTGATCGATGAGTAGCTAGGACAGAAAATATGAGTGTGGGGTGATCCTAAAATCAAAAGAAAACAATGCAAATAAGTAAATGAGGTTGTAAACAAGATGAGAAAGGTGTTAGGCAAAGGATAATCAATGGAAACATTCAATGAAATGACAAGAGATTGCATGGGATAAGTTATAAACCGCCTTGAACTCACAACACTAAGGTATAGCCTTTTCCACTTTCGTGGCTCCGGCCACTATGCTTAAACAACCTAATAGACTCAACTTTCGATGGTTATTACAAGTTATAAGCATGCATTAATCAATGTTCAAGTTGTGATTGTTCACTAAGTTCCTTAGGTCGACTTTTGGAAGCCTAAAACACTTAGCTCATCAAATACTAGTTTCGGCAATACAACAAGCTTTTGGAGAGTGTATCAACCTAGGTTCGAGTTGTTTAGGCGCGCTTTCCTAACAACAAGCATTATGAACAAGTAAAGATGAAGGTCCAATTGATGAAATCCCGTTTTATGCAATCATATAAGTCAAATCATGTCATGAGCCTATCGATCTCCTTCGGCCTAACCGAGAGATCTACTCGGCCATGACGCAAACAAGCAAGCAAAGCATGATTGAAAGCATAATCATAAGCATAAGTAAGAGATAAAGGGAATAGAAAAGTTTCTCTATTGAAGAAACAAGTCGGGCCTCCCTTGATAACTTGAAATCTCGAGTACAAAGGTAACAAAGTAAAGAAGATGAAAGAACAAGGTTTTATGTGAGCTAGGGTCTTGAGCGGCGCCTCCTTTCTCCTGCCTGGACTGCGCAGCTCTCTTTCTCTAGTTCTTCTTGACGGCCAACCCTTGCTCTCCTTTTAGGTCGAGGCTAAAAGCTTGTATTTATAGGGTAGAAGTCGCTAGGTTTGTGAAGTATTGAAAAAGGAAACTTTCCGGTTAACCGGCCTTGATGATTTGCGACGTGATTGGACCGGGTTCAGGACAAGTAAACCACCAAAAGCAAGCTGGGCTTATTTTAAGTCGAGACAGGGTCCATGCCGCGGAATCCCGGGCTGTTTGTGGCGCCAAGTCTCCATGGGCTTCGTTTGCTCGCCTGGCGGACACGTCTTGGGAGAAAAAAGAGTTTCTCCATGAAGGTTGATCCAAATGGCTTGAATCCACTTCGCCGTGATGCATGACTCAAATTTCTATCCAGAAAGACCAAGATCATGATTTTTGGACGTCGGAAAGACCTTCAACCGCGGCCATCTTTCGGATGCTCCGGTTCTGTCCAAATGCGAGAATCGGACAAATGGAGTTTTGTTGAGGCTCTTGACTTGTAAAATTGCATGGATTATGGTTTGAGGCTCTTTTGATCCTTTTTGAATCCTTAACCTGTTAAGACTCTAAAACCAACAAATACAAGAAAACTACCTCTAAAGGCATAAAACCTTATTGAAAATACTTGAAAACATAAATAAATACTAAGTAAAATCATGCAAATTATGGATATATCAGACGTGCAGACCAACGAGGCCGCGCGAAGGCAACAGAGGCAACAAACGCATCTCCAAAGGACTCAGGCGAAGCCTCAACAGAAGCAAACGCCGGATATAGAACTGGGAAAACCGGATCTAGAAATTGGCCAAGCGTCGTGGAAGAGGACATGAGGGATGCTATGAGGACCGAGGGGAAGACGAGGGATGCTACATGGCCAAACCGCGACAGCCGCAGCACCGTTTCAGGAGAGTTTTAGATCCGGAGGATTTGAGAGTAGATCCGGGAAAGGAGAACAGTACAACTTTAGATCTGATGGAGCTGAAGTTGAGAAAGGAAGAGAGAAGCGTCGCCATAGTCTCCGGAAGGAAAGGTTGGAAAAAATGATGGCCAAAACGGAGAAGAAGTGGAAGAAGAAATCGACGGAGGATGAGAGAGAGAGAGGCGTTGATGAGAGAGAGTTTCACATAATTTTGTTTTCACAAAATTAGGGTTTCCCCTTTATATACCAGGATAAAACGGTTGGTAGACCTCCTTGATAGACCTCCGTGGTAGACTTACTCGGTAGACCTCACACTTTTATATGTTTTAACCTAAATGTCTTTGCTTATCTATAAATGATTCATTTGTATGCAATCATATTTTTGGTAGATGATAATGTCTATCTTTTAATTATTCATACAGGTTTTGTTGTCAAATTATTTTTTATTTAATTTCTAATTTAACTTTAAGATTTAATGATTTGGTAGACCTCCTTGGTAGACCTCCGTAGTAGACCTCCGTAGTAGACTTACTCGGTAGACCTCACACTTTTATAGGTTTTTACCTAGATGTCTTTCCTTATCTATAAATGATTCATTTGTATGCATTCATATTTTTGGAAGATGATTATGTCTATCTTTTAATTATTCATACATGTTTTGTTGTCAAATTATTTTTTATTTAATTTTTAATTTAAATTTAAGTTTTAATGAATTGGTAGACCTCTTTGGTAGACCTCCGTGGTAGACTTACTCGGTAGATCTCCTCACACTTTTATAGGTTTTTACCTAAATGTCTTTGCTTATCTATAAATGATTCATTTGTATGCATTCATATTTTTGGTAGATGATAATGTCTATCTTTTAATTATTCATACAGGTTTTGCTGTCAAATTATTTTTTATATATAAATGATTCATTTGTATGCATTCATATTTTTGGTAGATGATAATGTCTATCTTTTAATTATTCATACAGGTTTTGTTGTCAAATTATTTTTTATTTAATTTTTAATTTAAATTTAAGATTTAATTATTTGGTAGACCTCCTTGGTAGACTTCCTTCGTAGATCTCCGTGGTAGACTTACTCGGTAGACCTCACACTTTTATAGGTTTTTACCTAAATGTCTTTGCTTATCTATAAATGATTCATTTGTATGCATTCATATTTTTGGTAGATAATAATGTCTATCTTTTAATTATTCATAGAGATTTTGTTGTCAAATTATTTTTTATTTAATTTTTAATTTAAATTTAAGATTTAATGATTTGGTAGACCTACGTGGTAGACCTCCGTGGTAGACTTACTCGGTAGACCTCACACATTTATAAGTTTTAACCTAAATGTCTTTGCTTATCTATAAATGATTCATTTGTATGCATTCATATTTTTGGAAGATGATAATGTCTATGTTTTAATTATTCATACATGTTTTGTTGTCAAATTATTTTTTATTTAATTGTTAATTAAAATTTAAGATGTTATTACGAGGTAGATCTCCAAGTTTGTCTACAACAAAATTACCGAAACGTTTCAATTCCAGCCGTCGGTTTGAAATTTTGGGATTCCCGCTAGGTTAAAACGGTTGATAGACCTCTATTGCGATCTACCACTGCCTTCAGTAGGCCACTATTGCGGTCTATTGATGGTTTGTTCCTGTGTTCATGGTGCTGTTGAATCGCACTCGGATTCACCCTGTCGAACGGGTGTCGAGCGACACCAAGCTGGTGTCGGTCGATACCAAGGTCACGGGTGTCGAACGACACCAAGCGGGCGTCGGTCGACACCAGAGGCTGGTTCGGACGGCGTGTACCGGTTTAATTGAATTGGAATTAAAATTAAATGGTTTAATTTGGTATAATGGATTTAATTGATTTAAATGGTTAATTGGCTTGATTTAATTAATTATTTTCGGTTTAATAATTAATTAAGATTATTATTTAATATGAGAATTAATTAGTAATTATTTGGAAATATTTTAAATGTGGAAAAATATTTAATAATGGTGGAAATTATTTAGAAGACTTAAAATGTCTAAAAATTGCGTAATTAGCCCGTGGGCAGAGTGATCGTCTCACTAAGTATTTATGATAATACTTACACATTTCCTTTCCTGTGATGTAGGTAAAACTAAAGTGTGATCACGGAATCAAGGCCGAAGAAGAGGATGATAGGAGTTTTATGTTTATTGAATTGTTTAAGTTGTTAGACTTATTTAATTATTGTTTTGCTTCCGCTGAATATTGTTGACTAATCTATTATTTATTTAATTGGTTAAGACTTCCGCTAGAATAAAAAAAAAAAAAAGCTTGGTTGTTTCATCCGTGGTAGACTTACTCGGTAGACCTCACACTTTTATAGGTTTTAACCTAGATGTCTTTGCTTATCTATAAATTATTCATTTGTATGCATTCATATTTTTGGAAGATGATAATGTCTATCTTTTAATTATTCATACATGTTTTGTTGTCAAATTATTTTTTATTTAATTTTTAATTTAAATTTATGATTTAATGATTTGGTAGACCTCTTTGGTAGACCTCCGTGGAAGACTTACTCGGTAGACCTCCTCACACTTTTATAGGTTTTTACCTAAATGTCTTTGCTTATCTATAAATGATTCATTTGTATGCATTCATATTTTTGGTAGATGATAATGTATATCTTTTAATTATTCATACAGGTTTTGCTGTCAAATTATTTTTTATATATAAATGATTCATTTGTATGCATTCATATTTTTGGTAGATGATAATGTCTATCTTTTAATTATTCATACTGTTTTTGTTGTCAAATTATTTTTTATTTAATTTTTAATTTAAATTTAAGATTTAATTATTTGGTAGACCTTCTTGGTAGACTTCCTTGGTAGACCTCCGTGATAGACTTACTCGGTAGACCTCACACTTTTATAAGTTTTTACCTAAATGTCTTTGCTTATCTATAAATGATTCATTTGTATGCATTCATTGTAACATCCGCGAACCAGAAAGTTGTGTTAGAGTTGGTATCGGACGACAGTAGGGATTCGGGAGTCGATTACATTCGCTCTTTGAGGTGCGAATCGAGGATTGACTGTACATGTTCTTGTTTGATTGTTGTACAGTTGGTTTAAGGTTCATTTATCTCGAAGAAAATGTGTGAAAAGCTTCTGAATGCTTAGTGTCGATCGACACCAAAGGGTGTGTCGATCGACACCGGTTTGAGAAATCAATTCCGGTTTAAGTCGATTGCGCGTTCGATTGTGGTTTGAGTTGGTACGGTCGAGGTGTGTCGACCGACACCAAGGAAGGGTGTCGATCGACACCGGTTATTGGGAAATCAACCGGTTTGATTCAAGTCGGCTGGTTTTGTTCGGTTTGGGGCAAGGGAAGCCCTAGGTCGCGAATAAAAGCCTTGTGGCCGCGTGAGAAGTGAGTTTTTCGAGAAAGTTGAGTTTCAGAGGTGTTTTTGAGTGAAGGAGGTGATTTCCAGAGAGTTTGTGGAGTTTCTGAGGGTTTGGGATTGTTGTTTCATCTCTTCTCCTTCCTTTCAATCCGTTCTTAGGTGAGTGCGTGACTGTAGGTCCGTTAATCATTGGAGATTGTTTGATTTCGAGTTTTGGTTGTGTTCTTGAGTTGTTTATAGTGGAAACCGTGTTTTGGATTGTATTGGGGCGTTGAAAACCCTTGATTGTGAGTTTGTGGTTGTTGATTGCGATTTTCGTAGCTTATGGTGTCTGGGCGTCGAGCTGGTGTCGACCGACACTCGATGAGTGTCGATCGACACTTAGGAGGCTGGCGTCGATCGACACCATAGAGGTGTCGGTCGACACCGACCTGGGTGTCAGGAAACGTGGGTGTTTCCTGACAGGGAAGGTTTAAATTGTTGTTTATTGTTGAGCATTGTTATTGTTGTTGATTATGGTGATGTACTGTCTAGTGTTTGACGTAATTGGCCTGTAGGCATGATGATCCACTCACTAAGTATTTATGATAATACTTACGCATCTCTATTCCAATGTGATGCAGGTAACAGCAATGTTCTTCCGCGGAAAGAGACCGAGAGAAGAGGATGATGAGATTAGGACTTTGATTATGGCTCTTTTGTTGTGGTTGACCAGGAATTCATGAGTTTAGGGTGTTAGGGCACATACAATGGAGATCTCTCCGTTTCTTTAGAAAAAAAAAAAAAAAAAAAGAAAAATTATACAGGTGGCGAGACAGGCGCGGATTTCGAGGTGGTCGATCTCTTCAGGAAGAAGTTTGAAAACGTTTCTTCTGACACGTTTCGCCACGTGTCAGAACCCAATTGGACAACACATTATAATTATTATTATTTTTTTTTCAAAAAATCATTTAAGGAAAAAAAAAAAAAGTTAAAGAAAAAAAAGTTAAAGAAACTTTACCTATATCGCCGTTGCATTTGCTCTTAGTCTTTACTTTCATAATGTAGCAAACCTGGTGTTTAGGTTGCTAGAGTTTATTCTTTATTGGTTATTGGTTTATGGCTTTTGTTGTTGAACAATTATTTATGATTTAATATTATTGATTTCTTTCTGAGAACTTCCGCATTGATAATATTTAAAAAAAAAAAAAAAGCTTGGTTGTTTCATTTTGGTATCAGAGCATATACGGTTTTAGGACTGTTAGAATTGGATGAATTGGACTATGTGTTTAATTGATTATGTGAGTTAGTCAGTTAGTGGTCTAGTCTCATCCTCTCGGTCTTCCAGTTTTTCGCGGGTAAGTGAGTTGGATAGTGGTGTGTTGTGTTTTGTGTTGTGTGTTGACTTTGCTCATTTTCTGTACTTGGTGGTAGTGCAGAGAGATGGATGCAGGTCGTGGTCGTGGCCATGGTCGTGGTCGCGGTGCAGCCCGTGGGGGCAGAGGAGCTGGTCGCGGTGGCGGGTCGTGGAGGTCGGGGTGCTGGTCATGGTGTGCCAGAGGCTGAGGTCTCAGTGGAGAGTTGATATACCTCTATTTTACACCCTTTTTACATCGTTTTTATATACTTTATGCATGGTTTTACCGTGGCTTTTTGCTTTAAAAGGTAGTTTTTATGCATATATAGTGCCAAGAGTCATTTCAGGTCAAAAGATGCAATTTGGAGCAAAACAAAGGCAAAGGTCCTCAAAGCAGCTTCATGCACTATCATTTACTTTGGAGGAGCCCCAAAAACATTCTACTCAATGGATTTCACCCAAACCAGTTCGCCGCGATGCCTACATGAGTTAGCTTTACAACGCAATTGGAATCATGCAATTTGGCCACGTAGAATGGGAGATATGATCGTTTTAGTGAAGAGTATCAAATCAGCCGAAAACCGGACGTCTACACCAACCGCTCGACCGAACCGGTCGGACAGGGCCTCCAAGGCTCCCGTCCAACCCGACCGTCCTTAACTGCACGAGGACACCGGTCGACCGAGCCGGTCGGACAGGGCCTCCAAGGCTCCCGTCCGACCCGACCTTCCTTCAAGTCCACGACCCATCCGGTCGACCGAGCCGGTCGGACAGGGCCTCCAAGGCTCCCGTCCGACCCGACATCCTTCCACCATCCCGTGCGCGCCCGACCATCATCTCGTGCGACCGTTCGACCGCCAGCTCGACCCGAGCACCAGCCCGACCGACCGGTCGACCGCCCCGCTCGACCGCGACACGCCCCGCTCGACCCGGCTCGTTTCCGAAGCCCGTTTTGCACGTTTTCAAGCCCAAACTTACACCGCCTCTTATGTTTCGACCAAGACCTAGGTCAAGCCGCCCTTCAAGTTCTGAAGCATTATAAATACATCTTTTTAGCCTTGTAAAAGAGGAGAGCCACACATAGAGATACAAAATATTATTCAATAAAAGTTCTTATAGTTTTTGCTTTCTTTCATTGTTTCCTTCAAGAGAGGATCTCGGATCTCTGTTCTTATGAACATGAATTCGATTTCCTTCTCTATGTCTGAGTAGTTACCTTGTTAAGTGATAGGAAATCAAAGGATAGTGTTCATGCTTGCTTGATAATCGATATCTAGAATTAGGGTTTACATAAACTCTTCACCTTTGCTTGTGTTCATTGCTTGGTGTTGATCTGGCCAATCAACATATGATCCTAGGTAGATTTGAGCCACGGAAGTGATGAATCATTCGCCTGAACTAGTATTTGGTGGGCAATCTCTCTTAGACTGCGGAAGTTGATTTACTAGAGGTTGTAAACAATTGAGACTCGATCGAATTAATGCTTGTTTGAATATCTAAGGACATACCAAAAGTTTAGCGATTAGATAGATCAACATAGGGGTCGGAGCCACGGAAGTGGAAAGATCTAAATTAGTGTCTTGAGTTCTAGGTGGTACACATTCTTAAATCCCTAACAAATCGAACTTGCTTGCTTGAATCACTCATCCCGAGATTATCCTATTGCTTAGCGCTTTCCATCCATTGATTTACAACTTTATTTTCCTTGTTTACTTGCTTTCTTTACTTGCTTTCAACGTGACAACAACCAAACTCATATTGCTTTCCTAGCTAAATCTCAATCTCATACCTTGTAGTGCACTAACTGGTCCTTGTGTTCGATATACCCGTTGCTACTCTCGATCTGTGCACTTGCAGAAAAGGGGTAGAAATTGGGAAAAGTTTAATCCCCATCAAGCTTTTTGGCGCCGTTGCCGGGGACCATTATCGTGCCTACAAGTTCTTGAAAGAGATCTAGTCTAGGTTTTTCCTGTTTTAAGTTATTTAATTTTGTTTTTCCTTTTTTGTTTTTGGTTTTTCAGGTTTTAAGTTTTTCTCCTAGATGGAAGAGGATTTGAGAAATCCTAGTCCTATAAGGGCGATTCCTATACGCCACATATCTCCTCCTAGAGACAGTCCAACAGAGAAGAGGATGTCAAACCCTCCAGCTATTTCACCTTCATGGGATTCTCGCAGTAGTCCTCCCGGACTAGCACCCTTGAACACCAAGAAAAACCTTCTCCCCTACCTTAATGCGGCCGAACTGGAGACGTCTAGCCAAGCCTACTACGAAAGAGAAGAACACCTTCTAGCCTCACCAGAAGAAGAAATAGATCCGGAGCTGATTGAGTTTGTGAAGAGAGACAAATTCCGTGATCTCTACAATGAGTATGCACTAGAACACATTGATCACTTTGAAGGTCTTTGTGATTCTTATGGAGTTTTCGATTTTGAGAAGAAACTAATGCTATTTAGCATGTCCTTAGCTGGGAGAGCTCTTGAGTGGGCGCAATACTCTCCCCCTTTTCAGATCAACACTTGGTTAGACTGCAGAGAAGCTTTCTTGAAGAGGTTCAGCAGGAACCCACCTTTCAAATCCAAGTATAACCAAAGCTCTTACCCTTACCACAACCAATCTTATGAAGAAGAAGATGATGCCTCCTTACCACCGGAGTCCATCAATGGCGACCTGATCAAGTATGTAGTAAGAGATCCTTTCCATGACTTCATATCGGAGTGTGCTCAAGAACATGTTGAGAATTTCGAAAATCTCTGTGATTACTATGGTTTGGGAGAAAACCCAAAGAAGATTAGCTTGTTCCAAACATCCCTAGCTGGCCGAGCTCAAGAATGGGTTAGATTTTCTGCCCAACACGATTTCAAGACATGGAGAAGATACAAGGAAGCTTTCCTCAACAAGTTTGCCCGTGGACAACCCTATGTGCCGCTACTCAAACCCTACCACCCGCCCTATAGAAACCACCAACCTCCACCCCACATTGAGCAGCTACCCATAGCCACAGAAGGATTACCCCACGACCCACACCTAACCAAGCTTGAAGAGATGCTACAAGAGTACCTTGACTATCAAGTCACAAGTACAAGAGAGATGGAGAAGAAGATCGAATATGTTCATCTCACCCTTGGAGAAAAGATGGATGTTCTTTTTAACCAAGTTATCAAGCTTGACAAAGATATCAAGCAACTCAAGGAAGACCATGATCGATCACTCAACCTTGTCAAGCTAGATGTTGCTGCAAAACACCACGAGTTACTTAGCAAGGGCATTGATGCCCATAGCTTCAATGATGATAATTGCAAACATCTTGGAATCATCTATAACCGGCTGTCAGTTGTAGAAGGATCTCTTTTCTCTAAAAACCAAAGAGAAAGAAGCCCCACACCCAAACCACCTCCTTTCCCTTGCAATGTCATCACAGCAATCTCTAAGGAAAACTCATCACATCTTGTAAGAAAAGAAGAAGAAGATCAAGAGTATGAGGAAGACTATGAAGATGATGAAGAAGAACAACAGAGTTTTAACAGCAATGCAAGCTCTAGAGGAAGTGAAACTAGTCCACAACAACCTGATCCGCGATTCTCTCCACCTCCAGCTCGCATACTCGCCCTTCCTAGAATCACCGGCATTTCAAGAAAGAGAATCACCTTGGATGAACCAGACGATTCATTCGATTATGATCCCATCGACCCTACTAAGATAAGCCCAGAGAAGCTTAAGGAATTTTACAAGAAGGTGAAGTCCATACCATTCTATGTCCCCTTTGAAGAAGCTTGGAACAACCATGATTTGGTTGAGTTTTTCTTTAGTAGCAAAGAAACCAAGGATGAGATTAAGCAACTCTTTAGGCGAGCCCGCCTCTCTATGTCATCTTATGCAGCAACCCTACCCCCATCTCCGCCCTCTACACCTCCTCCCAAGTGGTACAGCAACCCCATATCCCGAGAGAAGCTAGCTGAATTCAACCGCTTTGTCCAAACACTTCCAGCAAGCATGACCTTTCATGAAGCCTGGAAGAACCACCCACTAACCAACTTTTTCCACAACTGCAAAGAGACCCCAGAAGAGATTCAGGAGCTATTTGAGAAAGCTAAGAAGCAACCATCTTTCCGAACCCTCTACAAGGTAGAAGACCCAGGACAGTTTACCATTCCCTGCACAATCAATGGAAGATACTTTGATAGCTACATTTGTGATTCTGGTTCATGCATAAACCTGATGCCCACACACACTGCCAAACTCCTTGGGATCACACGCCTACAACCTTCTCAAATCAGCATTGGACTTGCTGATCTCACCATTGCACAACCTAGAGGTGTTGTCTATGATATCTTGCCCGAAATTGGAGATACAAAGATACCGGTGGATTTTCATATCATGAATATCAAAGGAGGAAGTGACATGCCTATTATACTTGGAAGATCATTCTTGGCAACTGCTGGCGCCATCATGGATTGGCCAAACCGCCGCATCTCTCTTGCCAATGTCAACAAATCTGTTTTCTATGATGCCGTCCCTGTTTTCACCCCTACCAAACATTCTCGGTTCATATCTCCTCATGAACCACCTGATGGGACACGCACAAAAAGGCTTTGTCTCAGGCCATGTCCTTCCACTTCTTCTTAGAAGAACCAAACGGTCAAGCTAAAGACCATAAACAAGCGCTGTATGGGAGGCAACCCATAAGGTCTTTTCTATCCCTTTTTAATCTTTGTTTTCATTTAATAGTTTTGTTTTGAAGTTTTGGATACAGAAATTTGAGAATCCAGCATGAAAGAAGTAGAAAGAAACCTCAGGAAAGAAGAATGCAGCATTCATCATGGTCGGGTCGACCAAGATGGTCGACCGGTGCCTCGCCCGATCGACCGTGTCCCCTCTTGCCGACCCGCCATCCCACCTCACTTGCATACCATCCCACCTCACTTGCATACCATCCCACCTCACTTGCATACCATCCCACCTCATTTGCATACCATCCCACCTCACTTGCATACCATCCCACCTCATTTGCATACCATCCCACCTCACTTGCATACCATCCCACCTAATTTGCATATCATACCACCATCATTCCACCACACTTTCATACCATACCACATCACATCCCACGCCGACTTGCTGTTCTACCACATGATGATCCTCCTTCACCTACACTCAGGCGGCCCTTTAAACTCATTGCTGGTGCGCAACAGCACTTGACCATCTAAGCCGGGATCTCATCCACATTATGGAGCAACATAGTCGCTGGACATATCATCCATCACACCATTCTTCGATTTCTAATACCATATCAGGTTATATCTTTCCTCTAATTCACAAACGCCTTATTACCTCTTTCTTTTACCTCCCTTAATCGGATTTGCTTTCACCGGGACGGTGCAAGTTAAGTCTGGGGGGATTGTCGGTACTAATGCGTTTGTTCATGTCTTGTCTTCATCTTATATCTATTTCTCTTATCAACCTTTTTCAAAACTTCTGTTTTATTGAGTCAAAATAAGTTAGGAAACTATGATCTATCCTAGGAGCTTACCATTAGCATGCCAAAGCTCTTGTGATCACAAAGGCGAATATTGACACCGAACAATGCCCAACGGAACCACTGAGGGTGGATCGACCTACTGATTTGGCAGGATTTCTAAGGTACCCGGACAATCTAAAGTCAACTCCACCACCTAATTGAACTTTTAATTTTTCTTGTCAAGGGGCTTGAGATACATATTAGCCGATTCCTCATCCCGGTCTAGTTGAGACATGTCCACCAAAGATACAGTCCACCTCTCTCTCATCTGCAAAATGAAAATCAAAAGCTTTTAAGCACAAGGAAAACGTGTAAGCAAGAGGAATGCATACGTCTGCACCTTCTTGTCTTATGGAGACCTACTCAAACAAGGAAAAGCAAAAGCCTATCCTATGATATTCCCAGAAAAGAAAAATATTCAAAGGGAAGAAGGATCGATAGAAAAAATAAAATGATACCCTAGAAAAGTAGGGAAAGATCGATCCTTCAAAAGAAAAGAGAGAAAGAGAGAGGAATGGAACTGGATGTGCTAAAAAGGACTGTATTGGCAAACACTTGGATGGGTAAGAGTCAATGCTCTGTGATCAATACTCCCTTGGTAAAGACCGCACGCTTTAAATACTGTAAGGAGTTGACAATGGAAAGTTTGGAGTGCTGGATGAGATTTGTTGGGTCCGGTATGGTTCGCTAAGCTCAAGGTCAGAACGGGAAGGCTAGATTCAAAGTTAGTTTTGCTCCAAGTGAAAGCAGAGCAATGGAAGATACGAGTGTCAAAGGATAAGTGAGTTTTCATGTTTTCAAACCTCTTTCTCCGATTTGGATTCTATTTGCTTGGGGACAAGCAAAGATCTAAGTCTGGGGGAGTTGATATACCTCTATTTTACACCCTTTTTACATCGTTTTTATATACTTTATGCATGGTTTTACCGTGGCTTTTTGCTTTAAAAGGTAGTTTTTATGCATATATAGTGCCAAGAGTCATTTCAGGTCAAAAGATGCAATTTGGAGCAAAACAAAGGCAAAGGTCCTCAAAGCAGCTTCATGCACTATCATTTACTTTGGAGGAGCCCCAAAAACATTCTACTCAATGGATTTCACCCAAACCAGTTCGCCGCGATGCCTACATGAGTTAGCTTTACAACGCAATTGGAATCATGCAATTTGGCCACGTAGAATGGGAGATATGATCGTTTTAGTGAAGAGTATCAAATCAGCCAAAAACCGGACGTCTACACCAACCGCTCGACCGAACTGGTCGGACAGGGCCTCCAAGGCTCCCGTCCGACCCGACCGTCCTTAACTGCACGAGGACACCGGTCGACCGAGCCGGTCGGACAGGGCCTCCAAGGCTCCCGTCCGACCCGACCTTCCTTCAAGTCCACGACCCATCCGGTCGACCGAGCCGGTCGGACAGGGCCTCCAAGGCTCCCGTCCGACCCGACATCCTTCCACCATCCCGTGCGCGCCCGACCATCATCTCGTGCGACCGTTCGACCGCCAGCTCGACCCGAGCACCAGCCCGACCGACCGGTCGACCGCCCCGCTCGACCGCAACACGCCCCGCTCGACCCGGCTCGTTTCCGAAGCCCGTTTTGCACGTTTTCAAGCCCAAACTTACACCGCCTCTTATGTTTCGACCAAGACCTAGGTCAAGCCGCCCTTCAAGTTCTGAAGCATTATAAATACATCTTTTTAGCCTTGTAAAAGAGGAGAGCGACACATAGAGATACAAAATATTATTCAATAAAAGTTCTTATAGTTTTTGCTTTCTTTCATTGTTTCCTTCAAGAGAGGATCTCGGATCTCTGTTCTTATGAACATGAATTCGATTTCCTTCTCTATGTCTGAGTAGTTACCTTGTTAAGTGATAGGAAATCAAAGGATAGTGTTCATGCTTGCTTGATAATCGATATCTAGAATTAGGGTTTACATAAACTCTTCACCTTTGCTTGTGTTCATTGCTTGGTGTTGATCTGGCCAATCAACATATGATCCTAGGTAGATTTGAGCCACGGAAGTGATGAATCATTCCCCTGAACTAGTATTTGGTGGGCAATCTCTCTTAGACTGCGGAAGTTGATTTACTAGAGGTTGTGAACAATTGAGACTCGATCGAATTAATTCTTGTTTGAATATCTAAGGACATACCAAAAGTTTAGCGATTAGATAGATCAACATAGGGGTCGGAGCCACGGAAGTGGAAAGATCTAAATTAGTGTCTTGAGTTCTAGGTGGTACACATTCTTAAATCCCTAACAAATCGAACTTGCTTGCTTGAATCACTCATCCCGAGATTATCCTATTGCTTAGCGCTTTCCATCCATTGATTTACAACTTTATTTTCCTTGTTTACTTGCTTTCTTTACTTGCTTTCAACGTGACAACAACCAAACTCATATTGCTTTCCTAGCTAAATCTCAATCTCATACCTTGTAGTGCACTAACTGGTCCTTGTGTTCGATATACCCGTTGCTACTCTCGATCTGTGCACTTGCAGAAAAGGGGTAGAAATTGGGAAAAGTTTAATCCCCATCAAGAGTGCAGCGCCGAGTGTGGCGGCAGCGTCGGTGACACAGTCTGTTTCGTTGGCCGGTGGGGCTAACACAGGTGCCAGTGGTGGCGCAGGAGCTGGAGTGGTTTCCGGTGGGGGCGCTGCTTTAGCTCAGGGTGAGTTGATTGTGGGGCTACTGACGCAGTTGTTGGCACGTCGTCCTCAGGCAGTTCCACAGCAGGCTCCGGTTGCACCTCCAGCCGCCGGGGCACAGGTTGGTGCCGGTTTTGTTGAGCAGCAGGGTGTTGCGGTTGGTTATTCGCCTTATCGTGAGATGATGAGGGAGATGCAGAGGATTGGCACACCTACGTTTGAGGGCGGTGTTACTCCATAGCAGGCTGACGAGTGGCGTCAGAGGTTGGAGCGGAACTTCGATTCAGTTCGTTGTCCAGAGCGGTTCTAGGTTGAGCTGGCAGTGCACTACCTTGGAGGTGATGCACATTTGTGGTGGAGGTCTGTTAGGACCCGGAGAGAGGTTTGGACTTGATTTCGTCGAGGAGTTCAACCACAAGCTTTTCCCTCAGGAGGCTCGTGACAGACTGCAGTTGAGGTTTTTAGACTTGACGCAGGGTGAGAGGTATGTACGGGAGTACGATGCAGAGTTCTGCAGGTTGGTGGTTCATTCTGGTGGTGAGCTGATTAGTGAGCGGGCTTTGAAGTCGAGGTTTCTTCAGGGACTTCGGAGGAACATCAGGACTCAGTGCAGAGGTGGTATGTACCACACTAGAGCTGGTTTAGTGGATTTGGCAGCTTCCATTGAGGAGGATTTGTGTGAGCCGGTGAGCTCAGCAGTTGTTCCAGTTGCAGTTGCTCCTGCTACCCATCCTCGGGGCCAGCAGCAGCATCAGCAGCGTAGAGGTTACAGTTCTGGACATGGCAGGGGCGGCAGACCTGCGCAGGGCCAGAAGAGGAGAGCAGAGGAGATATCTGCTAGTAGCCCGAGTACGGGTGGTTGTTTTGGGTGTGGGAGTCTGGATCATAGAGTTGCGACTTGCCCCAAGAGGGCGGGATCCAGAGAGACTACAGTGTGCTTCTACTGCAGGGAGCCGGGGCATATCAAGACAATGTGTCCCAAGTTGCAGCAGAGAGCAGTGGCAGCAGCGATTCAGCCGTTGGCTATTCAGTCAGCAGCTCAGGTTGCAGCGTTGCAGTCAGGTGGGGCGCCGAGAGTGTATACTTCGGCAGAGGTGGGCCAGACCAGTCAGTCAGGCCAGATCACAGGTAAAATCTTGACTCAGACTTTTAAATTCTTAAGGTAGAATTGTTGGTGTTGTCTGTTTCTGTTATTTTACTGTGATAGAGTTTAGAGGTTCTCAACACTTGTGGATGTGTGTAGGGACCTTGTTAGTTGGCGGTTTTGAGTCTCACGTGTTGTTTGACTCGAGAGCATCTAATTGCTTCATTACTCCGGAGAGAGCTGAGGGTAGTGGTATTCGGAGTAGCGAGGGCGAGGCTTCAGGCTTTGTCAAGGTGGCCGGTGGTGGTTATCTGGCTACTTCAGACAGAGCTAGAGCAGTTGATGTGCGTATTGCGGGGCAGTCTATGCCAGCAGATTTGGTCATCAGCCCGGTGGAGCTGTATGACGTGATTTTGGGGATGGACTGGTTATCGTTATACCGAGTTCATCTGGATCCCTACAGAGGTAGATTGGTGTTTGAGCAGGATTCAGGGAAGTTGGTTTATCAGGGAGTGAGACCGACTTCGGGGAGTATAGTGATCTCAGCTATTCAGGCAGAGCAGTTGTTAGAGCGGGGCTGCGAAGCCTATTTGGCGATGATTACTATGACCGAGTCCAGTGGTGAGGTGGTTTTGCAGGATATCCAGGTTGTCCAGGATTTTGAGGATGTATTTCGGTCGCTGAAGGGATTGCCACCATCTCGGTCAGATCCTTTCACGATTGATTTAGAGCCCGGGACAGCTCCGATATCGAAGACACCTTACAGGATGGCTCCAGCAGAGATGGCAGAGCTGAAGAAGCAGCTAGAGGACCTTTTGAGTAGAGGGTTCATCAGACCTAGTGTTTCGCCGTGGGGAGCGCCAGTGTTGTTTGTGAAAAAGAAGAATGGCAGTTTTCGGTTGTGCATTGATTACCGGGGACTTAACCGAGTCACAGTGAAGAACAGGTACCCACTTCCGAGGATCAATGAGTTGTTGGATCAGTTGAGAGGTGATACTTGGTTCTTCAAGATTGACTTGGCATCGGGTTATCATCAGATCCCGATAGATGAGGCAGATGTCCGGAAGACAGCCTTTCGGACGAGGTATGGGCATTTCGAGTTTGTGGTCATGCCTTTTGGTTTGACTAATGCGCCGGCAGCTTTCATGAGGTTGATGAACGACGTGTTCAGGGAGTTTCTGGATGTGTTTTTCATTATTTTCATTGATGATATTTTGGTGTATTCGAGGAGTCCAGAGGAGCATGCGACGCATTTGAGGCTTGTGTTGGAGAAGCTTCGAGAGCAGAAGCTTTTTGCTAAGTTGAGCAAGTGCAGTTTTTGGCAGAGAGAGATGGGTTTTCTTGGCCACATTGTTTCTGCAGAGGGAGTTTCTGTGGATCCGGCTAAGATTGAGGCTATCAGAGATTGGCCTAGACCGAGCAGTGCTACCGAGATCAGGAGTTTTCTGGGTTTAGCAGGCTACTACAGGAGATTCGTCAAGGGGTTTGCGAGTATGTCTCAGCCGATGACGAGGTTGACTGGCAAGGATGTGCCGTTTGTGTGGTCGCATAAGTGCGAGGAGAGCTTTGGGAAGCTCAAGGAGATGTTGACTAGTACACCTGTGTTGGCATTACCCGATCCGGGGAAGCCATATGTTGTGTACACAGATGCTTCGGGTGTTGGACTTGGTTGTGTTTTGATGCAGGAGGGCAGAATGATTGCCTATGCTTCGAGGCAGTTGCAGGGCAGTGAGCGCAACCGTCCTACACATGATTGAGTTGGGAGCAGTGGTTTTTGCACTCAAGATTTGGAGGTCTTATCTTTATGGTGGTAGAGTGCAGATCTTTACAGATCACAAGAGTCTACATCATATCTTTACTCAGCCTTTGCTGAATGCGAGGCAGACGCGTTGGGTGGAGTTTCTGGCAGACTATGACCTGGATATTGTATATCATCCGGGCAAGGCCAATTTGGTGGCAGATGCTTTGAGTCGACGGAGGGTTGATTCAGATAGAGAGCGTGGTGTTGAGGCTTTGGTCAGCGAGATTAGTACATTGCGTCTTTGTGCTATTTCAGAGGAACCTTTGGGTTTAGAGGCAGCTGATCAGGCAGACTTACTCAGTAGGATCAGAGTGGCGCAGCAGAGTGATCAGGGTTTGATTGATGCTTCGCAGGCGGTTGGTTCTGAGTATCAGGTCTCTTCGAATGGGACTATCTTGGTTCGTGGGCGAGTTTGTGTGCCCAAAGATGTGGAGTTGAGACATGAGGTTTTGAGAGAGGCTCATTCGAGCAAGTTTTCGATTCATCCGGGTGCGACCAAGATGTACCGTGACCTCAAACGGTATTATCATTGGGTTGGGATGAAGAGGGATGTGGCAGATTGGGTTGCGAGGTGAAACACTTGTTCGTTGGTCAAGGCAGAGCATCAGGTGCCTAGTGGTCTTTTGCAGAGTTTGCCCATTCCAGAGTGGAAGTGGGATATGATCACTATGGATTTTGTTGTGGGATTGCCTATCTCACGGACATTCGATGCTATTTGGGTCATTGTGGATCGCTTGACCAAATCAGCACATTTCTTGGCCATCAAGAAGACAGATGGAGCGGCTGTTTTGGCTAGAAAGTTTGTGCGAGAGATTGTGAGGCTGCATGGTGTGCCAGCCAGTATTGTGTCGGATAGAGATCCGAGGTTTGCTTCAGAGTTTTGGAGGGCATTTCAGACTGAGATGGGCACTAAGGTACATATGAGTACAGCGTATCATCCGCAGACAGATGGGCAGTCAGAGAGGACTATTCAGACTTTGGAGGATCTGTTGAGGATGTGTGTACTGGATTGGGGTGGTCATTGGGCTGATCATCTGTGTTTGGCAGAGTTTGCTTATAACAACAGTTTTCAGTCTAGTATTGGTATGGCTCCTTATGAGGCTTTGTATGGGAGGCCATGCAGGACACCGTTATGCTGGACCCAAGTGGGGGAGCGCAGCATGTTTGGGGCTACTTTTGTTCAGGAGACGACGGAGAAGATCCGTGTCTTGAGGTTGAACATGAAGGAGGCTCATGATAGACAGAGGAGTTATGCAGATAGACGGCGTCGTGAGCTTGAGTTTCAGGTGGGAGATAGAGTTTATCTCAAGATGGCTATGTTGAGGGGCCCTAACAGGTCCATAGCAGAGAACAAGCTCAGTCCGCGTTTTATGGGTCCGTTTCCAGTGGTGGAGCGAGTTGGGCCAGTGGCTTATCGGTTGGAGTTGCCACCGATTATGAGCACCTTTCATAAGGTGTTTCATGTTTCCATGTTGAGGAGGTGTTTGCATCCTTCAGAGGAGTTAGTGGCAGAGATTCCAGAGGATCTTCAGCCAGATATGACAGTTCCGGCGGTTCCTGTGAGGATTCTTGAGAGGAGAGTCAAGGTTCTACGGAAAAAGAGGGTGTCATTGGTGAGAGTCTTGTGGGACTGTAGTGGCACAGAGGAGCAGACTTGGGAGCCAGAGGCAAAGATAAAGCTGAAGTTCGGAAAGTGGTTCGACAAGCAGGCTGTAGAGTGAACTTCTTCATCTTTGTGGTTCTAGTCTTGTTTTGGTTTTGTTGTTGTTGGTTTTGGATTTATGTATTTTCGTTTTCGTTGTACGATATACATTTTTGGAGTTATATGAGATGGAGTTTTGCCTCATATTTTGGTTTCGCGTTTTGGATGTTACAAGTTTCTTTGGCCGGTGGTGTCATTGAAAGTTTTTAGTCATATGTTGGTACGCGTTTCAGATTTTATTACTCGTTTTATCTAGAGGCGGTGGGCCTTTAGAGTAGACGGTGGGTCTACTTTTGTTGGGACGGTGGGTGCCCGACAGACTTATATTGGGGGTCGCTACCTCGATATGGGTTGTTTTCGTGACGGTGGGTCACGGTTTGGATACTGTGGCGGTGGGCCGCAGTATGGATATTGTGGCGGTGGGCCGCAATATAGATATCGTGACGGTGGGTTACGGTATTGAGAGTAATAATATCTTGGAAACATGCGTATAACATAGGACTGAAAATATAAGTTTTTGAGGTCTTTGAGAGACGTTTGTGTTGGGATTCGAGGACGAATCCAGTTTAGTGGGGGAGAATTGTCACATCCGCGAACCAGAAAGTTGTGTTAGAGTTGGTATCGGACGACATTAGGGATTCAGGAGTCGATTACATTCGCTCTTTGAGGTGCGAATCGAGGATTGACTGTACATGTTCTTGTTTGATTGTTGTACAGTTGGTTTAAGGTTCATTTATCTCGAAGAAAATGTGTGAAAAGCTTCTGAATGCTTAGTGTCGATCGACACCAAAGGGTGTGTCGATCGACACCGGTTTGAGAAATCAATTCCTGTTTAAGTCGATTGCGCGTTCGATTGTGGTTTGAGTTGGTACGGTCGAGGGGTGTCGACCGACACCAAGGAAGGGTGTCGATCGACACCGGTTATTGGGAAATCTACCGGTTTGATTCAAGTCGGCTGGTTTTGTTCGGTTTGGGGCAAGGGAAGCCCTAGGTCGCGAATAAAAGCCTTGTGGCCGCGTGAGAAGTGAGTTTTTTGAGAAAGTTGAGTTTCAGAGGTGTTTTTGAGTGAAGGAGGTGATTTCCAGAGAGTTTGTGGAGTTTCTGAGGCTTTGGGATTGTTGTTTCATCTCTTCTCCTTCCTTTCAATCCGTTCTTAGGTGAGTGCGTGACTGTAGGTCCGTTAATCATTGGAGATTGTTTGATTTCGAGTTTTGGTTGTGTTCTTGAGCTGTTTATAGTGGAAATCGTGTTTTGGATTGTATTGGGGCGTTGAAAACCCTTGATTGTGAGTTTGTGGTTGTTGATTGCGATTTTCGTAGCTTCTGGTGTCTGGGCGTCGAGCTGGTGTCGACCGACACTCAGGAGGCTGGCGTCGATCGACACCGACCTGGGTGTCAGGAAACGTGGGTGTTTCCTGACAGGGAAGGTTTATATTCTTGTTTATTGTTGAGCATTGTTATTGTTGTTGATTATGGTGATGTACTGTCTAGTGTTTGACGTAACTGGCCTGTAGGCAGGATGATCCACTCACTAAGTATTTATGATAATACTTACGCATCTCTATTCCAATGTGATGCAGGTAACAGCAATGTTCTTCCGCGGAAAGAGACCGAGAGAAGAGGATGATGATATTAGGAATTTGATTATGGCTCTTTTGTTGTGGTTGACCAGGAATTCATGAGTTTAGGGTGTTAGTCTTTACTTTCATAATGTAGCAAACCTGGTGTTTAGGTTGCTAGAGTTTATTTTTTATTGGTTATTGGTTTATGGCTTTTGTTGTTGAACAATTATTTATGATTTAATATTATTGATTTCTTTCTGAGAACTTCCGCATTGATAATATTTATAAAAAAAAAAAGCTTGGTTGTTTCATTCTTATTTTTGGTAGATAATAATGTCTATATTTTAATTATTCATACAGGTTTTGTTGTCAAATTATTTTTTATTTAATTTTTAATTTAAATTTAAGATTTAATGATTTGGTAGACCTACGTGGTAGACCTCCGTGGTAGACTTACTCGGTAGACCTCACACATTTATAGGTTTTAACCTAAGTGTCTTTGCTGTTATTACGAGGTAGATCTCCAAGTTTGTCTACAACAAAATTACCGAAACGTTTCAATTCCAGCCGTCGGTTTGAAATTTTGGGATTCCCGCTAGGTTAAAACGGTTGGTAGACCTCTATTGCGATCTACCACTACCTTCAGTAGGCCACTATTGCGGTCTATTGATGGTTTGTTCCTGTGTTCATGGTGCTGTTGAATCGCACTCGGATTCACCCTGTCGAACGGGTGTCGAGCGACACCAAGCTGGTGTCGGTCGATACCAAGGTCACGGGTGTCGAACGACACCAAGCGGGCGTCGGTCGACACCAGAGGCTGGTTCGGACGGCGTGTACCGGTTTAATTGAATTGGAATTAAAATTAAATGGTTTAATTTGGTTTAATGGATTTAATTGATTTAAATGGTTAATTGGCTTGATTTAATTAATTATTTTTGGTTTAATAATTAATTAAGATTATTATTTAATATGAGAATTATTTAGTAATTATTTGGAAATATTTTAAATGTGGAAAAATATGTAATAATGGTGGAAATTATTTAGAAGACTTAAAATGTCTAAAAATTGCGTAATTGGCCCGTGGGCAGAGTGATCGTCTCACTAAGTATTTATGATAATATTTACGCATTTCCTTTCCTGTGATGTAGGTAAAACTAAAGTGTGATCACGGAATCAAGGCCGAAGAAGAGGATGATAGGACTTTTATGTTTACTGAATTGTTTAAGTTGTTAGACTTATTTAATTATTGTTTTGCTTCCGCTGAATATTGTTGACTAATCTATTATTTATTTAATGGTTTAAGACTTCCGCTAGAATAAAAAAAAAAAAAAGCTTGGTTGTTTCATCCGTGGTAGACTTACTCGGTAGACCTCACACTTTTATAGGTTTTTACCTAGATGTCTTTACTTATCTATAAATGATTCATTTGTATGCATTCATATTTTTGGAAGATAATAATGTCTATCTTTTAATTATTCATACATGTTTTGTTGTCAAATTATTTTTTATTTAATTTTTAATTTAAATTTAAGATTTAATGATTTGGTAGACCTCTTTGGTAGACCTCCGTGGTAGACTTACTCGGTAGACCTCCTCACACTTTTATAGGTTTTTACCTAAATGTCTTTGCTTATCTATAGATGATTAATTTGTATGCATTCATATTTTTGGTAGATGATAATGTCTATCTTTTAATTATTCATACAAGTTTTGCTGTCAAATTATTTTTTATATATAAATGATTCATTTGTATGCATTCATATTTTTGGTAGATGATAATGTCTATCTTTTAATTATTCATACAGGTTTTGTTGTCAAATTATTTTTTATTTAATTTTTAATTTAAATTTAAGATTTATTATTTGGTAGACCTCATTGGTAGACTTCCTTGGTAGACCTCCGTGGTATACTTACTCGGTAGACCTCACACTTTTATAGGTTTTTACCTAAATGTCTTTGCTTATCTATAAATGATTCATTTGTATGCATTCATATTTTTGGTAGATAATAATGTCTATCTTTTAATTATTCATACAGGTTTTGTTGTCAAATTATTTTTTATTTAATTTTTAATTTAAATTTAAGATTTAATGATTTGGTAGACCTACGTGGTAGACCTCCGTGGTAGACTTACTCGGTAGACCTCACACATTTATAGGTTTTAACCTAAATGTCTTTGCTTATCTATAAATGATTCATTTGTATGCATTCATATTTTTGGAAGATGATAATGTCTATCTTTTAATTATTCATACATGTTTTGTTGTCAAATTATTTTTTATCTAATTGTTAATTAAAATTTAAGATGTTATTACGAGGTAGATCTCCAAGTTTGTCTACAAGAAAATTACCGAAACGTTTCAATTCCAGCCGTCGGTTTGAAATTTTGGGATTCCCGCTAGGTTAAAACGGTTGGTAGACCTCTATTGCGATCTACCACTGCCTTCAGTAGGCCACTATTGCGGTCTATTGATGGTTTGTTCCTGTGTTCATGGTGCTGTTGAATCGCACTCGGATTCACCCTGTCGAACGGGTGTCGAGCGACACCAAGCTGGTGTCGGTCGATACCAAGGTCACAGGTGTCGAACGACACCAAGCGGACGTCGGTCGACACCAGAGGCGGGTTCGGACGGCGTGTACCGGTTTAATTGAATTGGAATTAAAATTAAATGGTTTAATTTGGTTTAATGGATTTAATTGATTTAAATGGTTAATTGGCTTGATTTAATTAATTATTTTCGGTTTAATAATTAATTAAGATTATTATTTAATATGAGAATTATTTAGTAATTATTTGGAAATATTTTAAATGTGGAAAATATTTAATAATGGTGGAAATTATTTAGAAGACTTAAAATGTCTAAAAATTGCGTAATTGGCCTGTGGGCACAGTGATCGTCTCACTAAGTATTTATGATAATACTTACGCATTTTCTTTCCTGTGATGTAGGTAAAACTAAAGTGTGATCACGGAATCAAGGCCGAAGAAGAGGATGATAGGACTTTTATGTTTATTGAATTGTTTAAGTTGTTAGACTTATTTAATTATTGTTTTGCTTCCGCTGAATATTGTTCACTAATCTATTATTTATTTAATGGTTTAAAACTTCCGCTAGAATTAAAAAAAAAAAAAAAAGCTTGGTTGTTTCATCCGTGGTAGACTTACTCGGTAGACCTCACACTTTTATAGGTTTTAACCTAGATGTCTTTCCTTATCTATAAATGATTCATTTGTATGCATTCATATTTTTGGAAGATGATAATGTCTATCTTTTAATTATTCATACATGTTTTGTTGTCAAATTATTTTTTATTTAATTTTTAATTTAAATTTAAGATTTAATGATTTGGTAGACCTCTTTGGTAGACCTCCGTGGTAGACTTACTCGGTAGACCTCCTCACACTTTTATAGGTTTTTACCTAAATGTCTTTGCTTATCTATAAATGATTCATTTGTATGCATTCATATTTTTGGTAGATGATAATGTCTATCTTTTAATTATTCATACAGGTTTTGCTGTCAAATTATTTTTATATATAAATGATTCATTTGTATGCATTCATATTTTTGGTAGATGATAATGTCTATCTTTTAATTATTCATACAGGTTTTGTTGTCAAATTATTTTTTATTTCATTTTTAATTTAAATTTAAGATTTAATTATTTGGTAGACCTCCTTGGTAGACTTCCTTGGTAGACCTCCGTGGTAGACTTACTCGGTAGACCTCACACTTTTATAGGTTTTTACCTAAATGTCTTTGCTTATCTATAAATGATTCATTTGTATGCATTCATATTTTTGGTAGATAATAATGTATATCTTTTAATTATTCATACAGATTTTCTTGTCAAATTATTTTTTATTTAATTTTTAATTTAAATTTAAGATTTAATGATTTGGTAGACCTACGTGGTAGACCTCCGTGGTAGACTTAATCGGTAGACCTCACACATTTATAGGTTTTAACCTAAATGTCTTTGCTTATCTATAAATGATTCATTTGTATGCATTCATATTTTTGGAAGATGATAATGTCTATGTTTTAATTATTCATACATGTTTTGTTGTCAAATTATTTTTTATTTAATTGTTAATTAAAATTTAAGATGTTATTACGAGGTAGATCTCCAAGTTTGTCTACAACAAAATTACCGAAACGTTTCAATTCCAGCCGTCGGTTTGAAATTTTGGGATTCCCGCTAAGTTAAAACGGTTGGTAGACCTCTATTGCGATCTACTACTGCCTTCAGTATGCCACTATTGCGGTCTATTGATGGTTTGTTCCTGTGTTCATGGTGCTGTTGAATCGCACTCGGATTCACCCTGTCGAACGGGTGTCGAGCGACACCAAGCTGGTGTCGGTCGATACCAAGGTCACGGGTGTCGAACGACACCAAGCGGGCGTCGGTCGACACCAGAGGCTGGTTCGGACGGCGTGTACCGGTTTAATTGAATTGGAATTAAAATTAAATGGTTTAATTTGGTTTAATGGATTTAATTGATTTAAATGGTTAATTGGCTTGATTTAATTAATTATTTTCGGTTTAATAATTAATTAAGATTATTATTTAATATGAGAATTATTTAGTAATTATTTGAAAATATTTTAAATGTGGAAAAATATTTAATAATGGTGGAAATTATTTAGAAGACTTAAAATGTCTAAAAATTGCGTAATTGGCCCGTGGGCAGAGTGATTGTCTCAACAAGTATTTATGATAATACTTATGCATTTCCTTTCCTGTTATGTAGGTAAAACTAAAGTGTGATCACGGAATCAAGGCCGAAGAAGAGGATGATAGGACTTTTATGTTTATTGAATTGTTTAAGTTGTTAGATTTATTTAATTATTTTTTTGCTTCCGCTGAATATTGTTGACTAATCTATTATTTATTTAATGGTTTAAGACTTCCGCTAGAATAAAAAAACAAAAAAAAGCTTGTATCATCCTCTTCGGGCTTCACGAGAGGGGGAGTTTGACGCCATGTACTTTCCTCAGGAGGCTCGGGATCGACTTCATTTGCGGTTCATTGCGCTGACGCAGGGAGATCGTTCGGTGCGTGATTACGACGCTGAGTTTAGAGGCTAGTGGTGCATACCGGTCTCGGTATAGGCAGTGAGCGCGGGGTTATGCAGAGGTTCCATCAGGGGCTTCATCCGAGTATCAGGACTCAGTGCCGAGGTCGTATGTATACCACGAGAGCGGAGTTAGTGGAGCTAGCAGCTTCTATTGAGGAGGACCTTCGTGAGCAGGTTGGTCCGGTGGCGGTGCCGTCTGCAGTTGTTCTTGCTATCCATCCTCGGAGTCAGCAGCAGCAGTCGCAGCAGCGCCGGGGTTCGAGTGTTGGTTCTGGTTCTCGCAAGGGCGGCAAGCCTGCGCAGGGTCAGAAGAGGAGTCGGGAGGAGGTTTCTTCCGGTAGCTGTTTTCCTCGTAGTTCGTGTTACGGGTGCTGCAGCATGGAGCACCGGGTGTCTAGCTGTCCCAAGAAGGAGGTGCCTCGGGATATTAGAGTGTGTTTCCACTGCGGAGATCCAGGGCATATTAGGCTGATGTATCCCAAGATGCAGAGTTTGGTGGTGGCAGCGGTTCAGCCATTAGCGGCTCGACCAGTGACTCAGTTGGCGGCGGTTCAGCCAGTGGACCAGTTGGGGCCGGGACCGCGTGTCTATTCTTTGGCAAAGATCGGTCAGACGAGTCAGGCCGGGCAGATCACAAGTAAAATTTATTGACTCAGACTTCATAAATTCCTTAATCTTAAATTTATGGTTGTTGTTTGTTTGCAATATTTTGCCAGTGATGGGATTAGCAGGGTCTCATAGTTTTAAATGTGTAGGGACCTTGTTAGTCAGTGGCGTTGAGTCACACGTCTTGTTCGATTCTGGAGCATATAACTGCTTCATTACTCCGGAGCGGGCCGAGAGTAGTGGCATTCGGAGCAGCGCGGGTGAGCGTTCGGGTATGGTCAAGGTGGCTGGAGATGGATTCCTGGCTACTTCAGGCCGTGCTAGAGGCGTCGATATTCAGATTGCGGGGCAATCGATGCCAGCGGATTTGGTGATTAGTCCGGTAGAGTTGTACGACGTCATTTTGGGGATGGACTGGTTATCTTATTACGGGGTTCATCTGGATTGCTACAGAGGTAGAGTGGTTTTTGAGCGTGATGGCGGGAGTTTGGTGTTTCAGGGCGTGAGACCGACTTCCGGGAGTGTAGTGATCTCGGCGATTCAGGCAGAGCAGTTGATTGAGCGGGGCTGCGAGGCTTATTTGGCGACGATCACTATGGCGGAGTCCAGTGGTGAGGTGATCTTTGAGGATATTCGGGTGGTTCGGGAGTTTCCAGAGGTATTTTAGTCGTTGACGGGGTTCCCACCATCTCGGTCAGATCCTTTCACGATTGAGTTAGAGCCGGGGACAGCGCCGATATCCAAGACGCCTTACAAGATGGCTCCAGCAGAGTTGTGATGTGAGCGTGGGATTGCTTCAAGTTTTACCCACCAGAACTACCTGCAAGTGCACAGCAACGAGGTAAGTATAGATGGGATCGAATCCACAAGGACCTATCGATTGTACTACAAATTGTATGGAGGTTGAATCAAGCTAAAACAAAATAGAGTTTTGTTTGGATTGTAACTGAAATGAAAGTGTCAAGCAAGTAAAAGGGAATGGAAATCAATAAGTGGAGATACTAGGCATTAGGCAAACCTCAAGGCATCATGAACCATTAACAAGATAATCAAATGGAAGGGATATAATAAAAACCGTTCATGAACTCATAACACAAAGATATAGTTATCCCACTTTTGTGGATCAAACTACTATATTAAATCAACCTAATAGACTCAACTTTCGATGGTTACTAGAAGTTGAAGACATGCATTAAGGGTGTTCAAGTTATGATTGTTCACAATGACTCACAACTCAACTTTCGATGGGTGTGATTCATTGCTCACCAAATACTAAGTCCGACAATATAGCAAGCTTTTGGAGAGTATATTAACCCAAGATCCGATGCTAGTTGATCAGAAAAGCAAGCGGCATTATGCTCAAGTAGAGGTGATGAAACCAAACAAATTATCCCAACCTAAAAGATTAAAGCTAACGATTTCATGAACCCATCGGCTTAGCCTTTAACCTAGCAAGGAAACTACTCAATCATGGCGCAAACAACACAAGACATGATGATTGAGAACATGATAAGTATTAAAAAGAGGTAAAGAATGAAGGTAGCTTCTCTATGTATGAAGAACAAAGTCGATTTCTCCTCAATACTCTCTCGGATTCAATACAAAAGTAAAGATAAAGAACAATCGCCAAGGTTGTTAAGTGCAAGTTCGCTCTCTGTTTCTGGGACAGCTCTCTCTTCTCCTCTGACGGCGAATTCGCTCTCTCCTCTCTCTGAGACTAAAAACTTGCATATATAGGTAGGGGGGGGGGGGGGGTCGGTTAGGTTTTAGGAGCAGCCGAAAAAGGAAACTTTCCGGTTAACCGGGCTTGATAATTTGCGATGTGTATGGACCGGTTTCTCGCCAGATAAACTGCCAAAAGAAAGCTGGGCTTGTGTTTAGTTGGTCCAAGGTCCATCCCGCGGAATCCCATGCCATTCGTGGCACCAAGTCTCCATGGGCTTCGTTTCCTCGCCTGGCGGATACGTCTTGGGGGACAAAGAGTTTCTCCCTGATGGTTGATCCAAATGTCTTGAATCCACTTCGGCGTGATGCATGACTCAATTATCTATCCATCAAGACCAAGATCATGTTTTGTGGACGTTGGGAAGACCTTTGACCGTGGAAATCTTTCGGATGCTCCGACATTGTCCAAATGCGAGAATCGGTCAAATGTGGTTTTGTTGAAGCTCTTGACTTGGAAACTTGCATGGATCATGGTTTGAGGCTCTTTTGCTCTCTTTTGATTCCTTTTTGATGTTTTAACCTGTTAAGACTCCAAAACCAACATATGCAAGAAAACTACCTCTAAAGGCATAAAACCTTATTGAAAACACTTGAAAACATAAATAAATACTAAGTAAAATCATGCAAAATATGATGATATCAACTCCCCCAGACTTATCTTTTACTTTTCCCCAAGCAAACTAAGAAAGGAAAAGAGGTTTGAAAACATGAGAACTCTCAAATCTTTTTGGAAATCCATATTGACTTTCACTTTAGTGATCCACATAAAACAGCAATGGCATTTAGAATTAAGAAAAAGAAATTACATACCATGAGTTTTGCAATCATCCCAAAGCATTCCACTTCTCTTTAGGCCATCCAAATTCGCCACCTTTGACTCCTTAAGTTTCTAAAGGTGTGGTCTCAACTAGGGAATATCGATCAAAGGGGTTATAGACTCTTACCCATCCTCTTTTTGTAAAACACATGTCTTGGCTCTTGTTTCACCTCTCTCTCTTCTCACTTCTTAAGTCGACTGATCCCTTTTTTAGGGTAGCATGGTATTTTTTTTATTCGACTTCTTCTCCTCTTTGTGGAGGTTTTTGATGGATCTTCCATAGACGCGAGTATTGATGGTTGTAGCCACCTAATCCCTGGTTGCTTGGATCAAAAGGTCTTCCATAGACGCGAGTATTGATGGTGGTTGCCACCTAATCCCCGGTTACTTGGATCAAAAGGTCTTCCATAGACGCGAGTATTGATGGTGGTTGCCACCTTTTCCCCGGTTACTTGGACCTTGGTGCTTTTTCTTAAATTTGAAGGGGAGAGAGAGGGGAAACCGAACTCACATAGACTTTCTCTTGTAGGTGAGGATGAGGAGTCATGCCCTTTGTAATGCCAAGCCCCTAGCTGAGAAGATTAAGTTCATTAAGGTGTGGAGTCAAAGATGGATCCTTCTTATGCCCTTAAAGATGTGGATGTTTCTGGTAGATCAATCCACTCATGGTGCACATATGATGAAGTGTACTGCCAATAACTGATCAATGGTCACTTAAACATAGGCACAACAATGGTTAGGTCCAAGATAAGGTCATAATTCTCGACAAAATTTTTGACTCAATAAAAACGACCCAATAAAATGAAAACAATGCAAAACAAAAATGCCAAAATGAACAAACTTATTAGTATAATCCCCCCAGACTTAACTTGCACCGTCCCGGTGTAAGAAAAATCAGATTAAGAGAGGTAAAGATGGAATAAAATTGAAAAGGGAAAGGTTAGGATGATGTTACCAAGTGTTGACCAGTTGTGATGAAGATCAGGGTCATATAACTGATTGGGGCTCCTCTGTAGGCATGATTGGTCGGTGAATTTGGAATTTCCATGCCTGATTCTCCTCGGTTTGCATTTTGGTCGACCCGAAATGAGTGCTATGAACCACAGAACAAACCGTTAAGAATTGCATGTACCATATTGAAATTTTACCGTCTAAGTTGATGTTTTAGAGCTCCTGGTGAAGTTTGAGGTCAAACGAACGAGCGGTTTGGGAGATTCTTCATTTGGTGGTCCATTCGGTCGACCGGATGATAGTGCAATAGACCACAGCTCAAATGGTGAAGAATTCTCAGACCTATCTTGAAATTCCATCGACCAACGTCATTTTTTATGGGCACTGGAGAAGTTTGGCTCCAAACGAACGAGCAGATTGAGAGTTCCTTCACAAAGTGGTCAATTCGGCTCCGGGAAGAGTTTTCTTGACTTCTTTGTGATTGGATCGTTCGTTCCTTGATTTTCTTCTGGAATAGGGATATGGAAGCTCCAAGAATCCATTTCCAGTTGGTGGCCGTACCTATGCCATGATTTGCTTTTTGTCGGCCTTCGGTTGCCCGCCATCGACCGGATGTGGCATATGTGAGTATCTCCGCATCCGTTCACATTCCTCCATCCGATCTTTTGGATTTGCCGACCAACATGGTATTGTCTGGCCGGCTGTGAAGTTTGGTGGACATCGGTCACGTGGGTTGGGAGATGGTTGATGTTGGTCCTCCTTTTCACTCGTTTGGACGAGAGAATCTCGCCGGATGGGATATCTTGAAATCTACTCGACCGTTTTGTGATTTTCTTTGACTGATGTGATTCCTCCTTCCTCCTTTAGTTGTCCCAGGTCGTGCCCGCCCCTTGGTGTCGGTTGGACAAGGGTGGGATGAATGGGTGGGACATGTTCTTGTGTGGTCTCCGCTTGGGTGGTCATCCTAAAAAAAATGATATGCATGCAATAATGTTGTGAAAACTGAATATGAAAAAGAAAAATACCGTGTGGGTTGCCTCCCACAAAGCGCTTGTTTTAAAGTCATCTAGCTTGACTCCTGTCTGTCTTAGGCTTGAGGTGCATCGGCTAAGGGGATGACTTCTTCTTCTCCCTTGTCCGCGTTTGCTAGGTAAGGCTTTAGCCTCTGTCCGTTGACAGTGAAGTCTCCTCCACTAGGGTCCCAAAGAACCACTGCTCCATATGGTTTCACCTCTTTAAACTTGAACGGACCGGACCATCTTGAGCGGAGTTTACCGGGAAAGAGCTTATGTCGTGAATTAAAGAGTAAAACCTGGTCGTTTGGAGCAAAGGACTTTGGCACTATCTTCCGGTCATGAAACGCCTTAGTCCTCTCCTTGTAAATCTTTGTGTTCTCATATGCCAGATGTCTTATCTCCTCCAATTCATTCAGTTGAATCAAGCGCCTCTCAGCTGCGGTTTTGAGATTATAGTTAAGCTCCTTGACCTCCCAAGCCACCTTATACTCCAGCTCTACTGGTAAGTGGCACGCTTTCCCGTAAACGAGATGGAAAGGTGTTATTCCTAGTGGTGTGTTGAAGGCTGTCCTGTAAGCCCAAAGAGCGTCATCTAACTTAGCTGACCAGTTCTTCCTTGTTTTCCCGGTTGTCTTTTGTAGTATGCTCTTTAGTTCTCTGTTTGAAATCTCCACTTGTGCGCTGGTTTGTCGGTGATATGGGCTTGCAACCTTGTGTCTAACTCCATATTTCCTCAATAGGTTGGCAAATACTCGGTTTATGAAGTGGGAACCTCCATTACTAATCACAACTCGCGGCACCCCAAACCTCGGGAAGATGACTGATTTGAACAGCTTGATGACAACATTAGAATCATTTATTGGAGCAGCACTGGTTTCCACCCATTTTGACACATAGTCAACAGCTACAAGGATGTATTGGTCTCCAAAAGATGTGGGAAAGGGTCCCATGAAATCAATCCCCCCACACGTCAAAGACTTCTACTTTCAAGATAAAGTTTTGGGGCATCTCATTCCTTTTGCTAATGTTTCCCATCCTTTGACAAGCATCACATTTTGAAATGAATACCTGGGCATCTTTGAACATTGTTGGCCACCAGAAACCGGCTTGTAAGACCTTTGAAACCGTCTTGAATGTGGCAAAATGGCCGGCATAAGCTGATCCATGACAGCCATGAAGTATTCCCGCGATTTCTTCCTCCGGGACACATTTTCTGAACATCCCATCTTGGCATTTCTTGTAAAGGTAAGGCTCGTCCCAAAAGTAGTCTTATGTCTTTCAAGAACTTTTTCTTCTTGTATCCATAAAATTGCGGAGGTTCAATGTCGGCTGCAAGTTAATTGGCTATGTGGTTATACCAAGGCGTACCGAAGGCGATTCTCTTGTCCGGGACTGGTGGTGATGTGTTGTTGACTCTTGTTATTGGTATGGCGCTGACATAATAGACTGTTTCTTCAGGAAATGAGTCGTTTATGGGGAGCTGCTCTTCTATCCTCATCCGGGAGAGATGATCCGCCACACTATTCTCCGCATCTTTTCTGTCGACGATTGATATACCTCTATTTTACACCCTTTTTACATCGTTTTTATATACTTTATGCATGGTTTTACCGTGTATTTTTTCTTTAAAAGGTAGTTTTTATGCATATATAGTGCCAAGAGTCATTTCAGGTCAAAAGATGCAATTTGGAGCAAAACAAAGGAAAAGGTCCTCAAAGCAGCCTCATGCACTATCATTAAGTTTGGAAGAGCCCCAAAAACATTCTACTCAATGGATTTCACCAAAACCAGTTCGCCGTGATGCCTACATAAGTTAGCTTTCCAACGCAATTGGAATCATGCAATTTGGCCACGTAGAATAGGAGATATGATCGTTCTAAGTGAAGAGTGTCAAAAGAGCCGAAAACCGGACGTCTACACGATCCGGTCGACCAAGCCGGTCGGACAGGGACTCCAAGGCTCCCGTCCGACCCGACCGTCCTATCATTGCACAAGGACACCGGTCGACCAAGCCGGTCGGACAGGGACTCCAAGGCTTCCGTCCGACCCGACCTTCCTTCAAGACTACGACCGATCCTGTCGACCAAGCCGGTCGGACAGGGACTCCATGGCCCTCGTCCGACCCGACCTCTTTTCACCATCCCGTGCGCGCCCGACCACCATTCCAACCGACCACTCGACCGCCAGCTCGACCCGACTACCATCCCGACCGACCGGTCGACCGCCCCGCTCGACCACGACGTATCCCGCTCGACCCGGCTCGTTTCCGAAGCCCGTTTTGCACGTTTTCAAGCCCAAACTTACACCGCCTCTTATGTGTCGACCAATACCTAGGTCAAGCCGCCCTTCAAGTTCTGAAGCATTATAAATACATCTTTGTAGCCTTGTAAAAGAGAGAGCCACACATAGAGATACAAAACATATTATTTTCAATAAAAGTTCTTATAGTTTTTGCTTTCTTTCATTGTCTTTTTCAAGAGAGGATCTCGGATCTCTGTTCTTATGAACATGAATTCGATTTCCTTCTCTATGTCTGAGTAGTTACCTTGTTAAGTGATAGGAAATCAAAGGATAGTGTTCATGTTTGCTTGATAATCGATAGATAGAATTATGGTTTACATAAACTCTTTACCTTTACTTGTGTTCATTGCTTGGTGTTGATCTGGCCAATCAACATATGATCCTAGGTAGATTTGAGCCACGGAAGTGATGAATCATTCGCCTGAACTAGTATTTGGTGGGCAATCTCTCTTAGACTGCGGAAGTTGATTTACTAGAGGTTGTGAACAATTGAGACTTGATCGAATTAATGCTTGTTTGATTATCTAAGGACATACCGAAAGTTTAGCGATTAGATAGATCAACATAGGGATCGGAGCCACGGAAGTGGAAAGATCTAAATTAGTGTCTTGAGTTCTAGGTGGTACACATTCTTAAATCCCTAACAAATCGAACCTGCTTGCTTGAATCACTCATCCCGAGATTATCCTATTGCTTAGCGCTTTCCATCCATTGATTTACAACTTTATTTTCCTTGTTTACTTGCCTTCTTTACTTGCTTTAATCGTGACAACAACCAAACTCATATTGCTTCCCTAGCTAAATCTCAATCTCATACCTTGTAGTGCACTAACTGGTCCTTGTGTTCGATATACCCGTTACTACTCTTGATCTGTGCACTTGCAGAAAAGGGATAGAAATTGGGAAAAGTTTAATCCCCATCAACGATCTTTAAGTCAAACTCTTGTAGTAAGAGAATCCACCTGATGAGACGTGGCTTTGCATCCTTCTTGGATAGAAGATATTTGAGGGCAGCATGGTCGATGTGAACGACGACTTTAGATCCGACAAGGTAAGATCGGAACTTCTCAAACGCAAAGACAATTGCGAGCAGCTCCTTCTCAGTGGTGGCGTAGTTGCATTGTGCTTCATCCAGGGTCCGGCTTGCATAGTATATGACATGAAGTTTCTTCTCCTTTCTTTGTCCTAGAACGGCACCAACAACATAGTCACTTGCATCGCACATAATCTCAAACGGGAGCTCCCAATCCGGTGATTGTACAATCGGTGCGCTTATTAGCGCCGCCTTGATCTTCTTGAAAGCCGTGAGGCAATCACCGTCGAATTCAAATGGGACATCCTTGCATAAGAGTTGAGTCAATGGTCGTGCGATCTTGGAGAAATCTTGAATGAATCTCCTATAGAAACCGGCGTGTCCGAGGAAGCTCCTTATTCCCTTGACATTCTTTGGTGGTTCTAAGCTCACCATGACTTCTATCTTTGCTTTATCCACTTCAATCCCTCTCTCTGATATCCTGTGGCCAAGGACTATCCCATCTCTCACCATGAAATGACGTTTCTCCCAGCTGAGCACAAGATGTTTCTCCTCGCATCTCTTGAGAACCTTGCTAAGATTTGACAAACAAGCATCAAAGGATGAGCCGTAAACTGAAAAGTCATCCATGAATACCTCCATTATGTCCTCTATGTAGTCAGTAAAGATTGACATCATGCATCTTTGGAATGTGGCCGGGGCATTGCATAACCCAAAAGGCATCCGCCGGTAAGCGAATGTGCCATAAGGACATGTAAATGTTGTCTTCTCTTGATCATTCGGATGGATAGGGATTTGAAGGAAACCTGAATAACCATCTAGAAAGCAATAGTAGGGGTGGTTAGCAAGCCTTTCTAGCATTTGGTCTATAAATGGGAGAGGGAAATGATACTTCCGGGTAGCGGTTTTGAGCTTGCGGTAGTCGATGCACATTCGGTGGCCGGTGACTGTTCTTGTGGGTATTAGCTCCTCATTTTCGTTCTTCACCACCGTGACACCTCCCTTTTTGGGTACTACATGCACCGGACTTACCCATGTACTGTCCGAGATCGGATATATGATTCCCGCTTCCATAAGTTTCATTATCTCTTTCTTCACAACATCTTTTAAGTTCGGGTTCAGCCTCCTTTGATGCTCTACGGAGGACATCGATTCATCCTCGAGATGTATTCTGTGCATACAAAGATTTGGAGAAATGCCCGTAATATCCTCAAGGGTATACCCAAGGGCTTTACGGTGTTTTCTCAACTCACAAAGTAATAGAGCTGTTTCCACATTGGTTAGGTTTGAATTGATAATGACTGGATATGTGTTATTAGGTCCGAGAAACGCATACCTTAGTCCAACTGGAAGTTCTTTTAGCACAACCTTGGGTGCTCTCAACTCACTCCAAGGATCATTTGATGCTTTGGCGGGGCTCTTAGGCTGACCCGGCCTCTTTTCTTCCTCTCCTAAACCGATATAGGCTACCAGCTTGTCGTATGCAGCCGCGCCATCAAGAATCTTGGTCAGCCGGTGTGCTTCTTCGTTCAAGTAATAATCATCTCCTTCACTCCTGGTTAATGCCATTTCTAATGGGTCATTCATTATGAGCTCTTGGTATATTCCTTCAGACATTTCACTCATATTGTCCACCAAGAATGAATGGCCATCGATTGTGGGTTTGCCGAGTGACTTGTCCACTTGAAACTTCATTACAAGATCGCCCAAATGCAAATCAATCTTTCCTCCTTTGACATCTATTATGGCACCGGCAGTAGCTAGGAATGGGCGTCCAAGGATCAGGGGATCCCTAGGTTCTTGATCAAGCTCTAACACCACAAAATCAGCCGGTATGGAACATTTACCGATCATGACTTGAACATCGCCTACAATGCCAACCGGTCGTCTAACCGATCGATCCACAAAGACTAATTGAATCTTTGTTGGTCTGAAGTTAGTGATCCCAAGTCGTCTGGCCACCGTGTAAGGCATCAAGTTCACACTAGAACCCAAGTCACAAAGGCATCGCTTGAAAGTTGTACCTCCGATTTGACAAGATAGCACAAAACTGCCCGGATCATCAAGCTTCTCCGGGGTTTGGTTTTGTAGCACATCACTGCATTCTTGAGTAATCAACATCACACCTTCTTCCAAGCTTAGGTTGCTTGTCAAGATACTCTTCATGTACTTTCTCAAAGATGGTATGATCATGCAAGCGTCAACAAACGGTAGCCTAACACTTAGCTGGCTTACAAGATCTTTTAGCTTTGCTTGCTTTTTCTCCTTCTTAGGCTTCTTCACAGCCCTAGGGAAAGGTGCTTTTAGCTTGTACACTCGAGATATCAATGGTGGGATGATTTCCTCTTCTAACTCTCCATTGGCCACATTGTTGTTCTCCGGTTCATTCTCTTCTATCACGATCGTATGCTGGGTCGACTTCTTCTCAGCTCCCTCCGGCATCTGTACTTCATCTAGTTGCATCCCACTCCTAAGAGTGATGGCGGCAATGTGCTCCTTTTTGGGGTTTACTTCGGGTTGGCCGGGAAGGACTCCCAACGGTTTCTTGATTGAGCCGGCTATGTGAGCTATTTGAAGATCAAGTCGCTTCACGTGGGATTCAAGAGAATCAAACTTACTATTCAGGTCATAGTATATGTGGTGTATCTTCTCATGAATCTCCTTGTTGGCCCGCCTTTGCTCATGGATGAACTCATAGACCAAAGACTTGAGTTCGCCTTCTTGATCTTCTTTATACACCGATTGGTGTCTTAGCTGAGGTGTAGATGTTCGAGGAGCATGATTAGCTTGCTGTCCAGCTCGTATATGGGAGCGGTTTAGTGTGTTATCGTGAGCATAGTAACGGTTTTGCGGCTTGAGAAACGGTCTGAGACTCCTATCTCCGAGTTCATGTTTGCTAATGAAGTTCACGTCTCTTTGATGATCGCCAAAGCTCTCCTGACCTATCTCCTCATCTGAGGCTTGATTATCTTCAAAGACTTGACATAGCCTCGGTTGTCCCTCCAAAAGCTTAGAGATCATGGATTTGATCTCCTTGAATTCGGTTTGCTCCGGTCTTGTATTTATCGCCTTAATGGTTTCCTCATAGCTTGGCTGGTTCTTGCTATCACTGGCCGCCAAGTTGTCTATTAATGTCTTTGCCTCCTCAATGGACTTGCTCATGAAGTCCCCATTGCTAGCTATGTCAAGGCATAGCTAGTACTCTCGCCTAATCCCTTCATAGAATGTGTTCCATAGATTGACATCCGAGAAGCCGTGTTGTGGGCAATCTCTTATGTATTCTTTGAAACGCTCTAAGGCCTCATGGTATGGCTCTATAGGACCTTGCTGGAAGCCTGAGATCTTGCTCCTCATCAAGATTGCCCTCTGTTTGGTGTAGAATTTCCCAAGAAACGCCTTCTTGAACTCTATCCATGTAGTGATTGAGCGAGACGGCAAAGATTTTAGCCATAAGTGCTTTGCCCGCCAAAGTGAAAACAAAGAGCCGGCACCTTAGGTAGTCTCCTGGAACTCCATTGGCGCTTGTAGTGCTGCACAATTCCTCAAAAGAATCAACATGATCCAAAGGATCCTCCTCAAGAAGTCCATGGTATTGACTTTGCTTCACCAATGCGATAACCCGCGGCTTAATCTCATATCGTTGGCCCTCTTGTGTCCGGATGGGGCAACGGCTTTGTAGAAGCTCTGGTCTCGAGTCACTGTCCCCAATGGTCTCCTGATTCGGCCCTAGCTGGTGGTCGTCTTGGTTCGCTCGATGTACTAACCCGCCATTGTTAAGCTCTGGTTCATCACCATTTATCGACAAACGGTTTTGAACTTCATCTAAGGGCTGCCCATCAGTATGATTTGCTCCAAGAAAAACACCAACCCGTGGCTCCTGGTCATATTCTGCGTAATCCATGGCCCAGCTTAAGGCTGCACCTACAAAAGTTCAAAAACAAACTAAAAGAAAAAAGTGAAATAACAAAGCAAAAACAGAAAAGCGTTTTAGTCTAGATCCTAATCCAAACTTGTAGACAAGAAGGTCCCCGGCAACGGCGCCAAAAACTTGATGTGAGCGTGGGATTGCTTCAAGTTTTACACACCAGAACTACCTGCAAGTGCACAGCAACGAGGTAAGTATAGATGGGATCGAATCCACAAGGACCTATCGATTGTACTACAAATTGTATGGAGGTTGAATCAAGCTAAAACAAAATAGAGTTTTGTTTGGATTGTAACTGAAATGAAAGTGTCAAGCAAGTAAAAGGGAATGGAAATCAATAAGTGGAGATACTAGGCATTAGGCAAACCTCAAGGCATCATGAACCATTAACAAGATAATCAAATGGAAGGGATATAATAAAAACCGTTCATGAACTCATAACACAAAGATATAGTTATCCCACTTTCGTGGATCAAACTACTATGTTAAATCAACCTAATAGACTCAACTTTCGATGGTTACTAGAAGTTGAAAACATGCATTAAGGGTGTTCAAGTTATGATTGTTCACAATGACTCACAACTCAACTTTCGATGGGTGTGATTCATTGCTCACCAAATACTAAGTCCGACAATATAGCAAGCTTTTGGAGAGTATATTAACCCAAGATCCGATGCTAGTTGATCAGAAAAGCAAGCGGCATTATGCTCAAGTAGAGGTGATGAAACCAAACAAATTATCCCAACCTAAAAGATTAAAGCTAATGATTTCATGAACCCATCGGCTTAGCCTTTAACCTAGCAAGGAAACTACTCAATCATGGCGCAAACAACACAAGACATGATGATTGAGAACATGATAAGTATTAAAAAGAGGTAAAGAATGAAGGAAGCTTCTCTATGTATGAAGAACAAAGTCGATTTCTCCTTAATACTCTCTCGGATTCAATACAAAAGTAGAGATAAAGAACAATCGCCAAGGTTGTTAAGTGCAAGTGTGTGTGCGTCTTGGATCTTGAGAGAAAACCTTTTCTCTCTACTTCTGGGACAGCTCTCGGCGCACTCGCTCTCTCCTCTTTCTGAGGCTAAAAACTTGCATATATAGGTAGGGGGGTGATGTAGCGGAAGCTAAGATAAACACAGCTCAACCAATGATTCAAGGGAATCAATCGGGACCTGCCAGCTCAACCAAGGGATTTGATATAATCCTCGCTTGGGACCTGCTTCTTGAACTCGTTGAGATCTCTCTAGATCTACCGAAAACAAGGGATAGAGAATACTTTCTCCCAAAAGCCAAAGCTCTTTTATTAATAATCAATAACTTCATAATACAAGAAGCCTAAACGGTTAATTATAAGAAAACCATAAAACCCTAAAACAATAATAATAATTAATTTAAATAATAAAATAGGTAATCTAAATATTTAGAAGATTTCCAATTATCTTCCTGCATCATTCTCTCCGGGTTGGAGAAGATTCGCCCTCGAATCTTAGCTGTGATCTTCGTTTCCAAAACTCTGAAGATGCACACAATTTTTTTCTTCCCTTTTTCTTCTTTCGAATCTTCCATGAATAATATCCTTTACATAAAAGAATATTATTATGTTCCACTTCAATGATTATTCTCCTCCAATAATGAACAACAAGACAATACGCCATGTTATCTTCATTAAGATATGATATCTTTATGCCTTTTCTCTCCACGTCGTCCTTACATGCATCTTTTCTTCTGTTGCTAATTGTTTTGGAGAATTCGTTGCGTTCTTCTGATAGAGTGAAGACACTTTGATGAAAATCTTGAATAAAACTCACGTTTTTTTTCTCTTGGGCATTGGATAACACCTTTTTCTCTTCTTGAATAAGATATTCATCATCATAAATATCAAAAATAGGATCTCCAATGATTTCTCTGATATTTTCGCAGAGAGCTTCACATAAACCAAACGGATAACTTTCGAACACCATGATATAGAAGAACAGGATCGAACCTTGATTGAGAAATCAAAGTGCTGTCTCTGATACCAACTGATGTAGCGGAAGCTAAGATAAACACAGCTCAACCAATGATTCAAGGGAATCAATCGGGACCTGCCAGCTCAACCAAGGGATTTGATATAATCCTCGCTTGGGACCTGCTTCTTGAACTCGTTGAGATCTCTCTAGATCTACCGAAAACAAGGGATAGAGAATACTTTCTCCCAAAAGCCAAAGCTCTTTTATTAATAATCAATAACTTCATAATACAAGAAGCCTAAACGGTTAATTATAAGAAAACCATAAAACCCTAAAACAATAATAATAATTAATTTAAATAATAAAATAGGTAATCTAAATATTTAGAAGATTTCCAATTATCTTCCTGCATCAGGGGGTCGGTTAGGTTTTAGGAGCAGCCGAAAAAGGAAACTTTCCGGTTAACCGGGCTTGATAATTGGCGATGTGTATGGACCGGTTTCTCGCCAGATAAACCGCCAAAAGAAAGCTGGGATTGTGTTTAGTTGGTCCAAGGTCCATCCCGCGGAATCCCAGGCCATTCGTGGCACCAAGTCTCCATGGGCTTCGTTTCCTCGCCTGACGGATATGTCTTGGGGGAAAAAGATTTTCTCCCTGATGGTTGATCCAAATGGCTCATATCCACTTTGCCGTGATGCATGACTCCATTATCTATCCATCAAGACCAAGATCATGATTTTTGGACGTTGGGAAGACCTTTGACCGTGGATATCTTTCGGATGCTCCGACATTGTCCAAATGCGAGAATCGGTCAAATGTGGTTTTGTTGAAGCTCTTGACTTGGAAACTTGCATGGATCATGGTTTGAGGCTCTTTTGCTCTATTTTGATTCCTTTTTGATGTTTTAACCTGTTAAGACTCCAAAACCAACATATGCAAGAAAACTACCTCTAAAGGCATAAAACCTTATTGAAAACACTTGAAAACATAAATAAATACAAAGTAAAATCATGCAAAATATGATGATATCAAGTTGGCGGAGCTGAAGAAGCAGCTAGAGGACCTTTTGAGCAAAGGGTTCTCGACCGAGTGTTTCGCCGTGGGGAGCACCAGTTCTGTTTGTGAAGAAGAAGGATGGGAGTTTCCGGCTGTGTATCGATTACCGGAGAATTAACCGAGTCACTGTGAAGAATAGGTACCCTCTCCCGAGAATTGACGAGTTGTTGGATCAGTTGAGGGGTGCTACTTGGTGCTCCAAGATAGACTTGGCATCGGGTTATCATCAGATCCCGATAGACGAGGTAGATATTCGCAAGACTGATTTCAGGACGAGGTATGGGCATTTTGAGTTTGTGGTTATGCCCTTTGGTTTGACGAATGCGCCAGCAGCATTCATGAGGTTGATGAACGACGTATTCAGAGAGTATTTGGATGTGTTGGTCATCATCTTCATTGATGATATTTTTGTTTATTCGAGGAGTCCTGAGGAGCATGAGACCCATTTGAGGTTGGTTCTGGAGAAGCCTCGGGAGCAGAAGCTGTATGCTAAGCTGAGCAAGTGCAGTTTCTAGCAGCGAGAGATGGTTTTTCTGGGACACATTGTTTCTGCAGAGGGAGTGTCTGTAGATCCAGCAAAGATTGAGTCCATCTGGGATTGGCCTAGATCGAGTAGTGCTACCGAGATCAGGAGTTTTCTTGGTTTAGTAGGTTATTACAGGAGGTTCGTCAAGGGTTTTGCGAGTATGGCACAGCCGATGACGAAGTTGACTGGGAATGATGTCCCTTTTGTTTGGTCGCTAGAGTGTGAGGAGAGCTTTGGGAAGCTCAAGTAGATGTTGACCAGTACACCTGTTTTGGCGTTACCCGAGCCAGGGAAGCCTTATGCAGTGTACACTGATGCTTCAGGAGTTGGTCTGGGTTATGTGCTGATGCAGGAGGGCAGAGTTATTGCTTACGCTTCGAGGCAGTGGCAGGGCAGTGAGCGTAACCGTCATACCCATGATCTTGAGTTGGGAGCGGTGGTCTTTGCACTTAAGATCTAGAGGTCGTATTTGTATGGTGGTTCAGTTCAGATCTTCACTGACCACAAGAGTTTGCAGCACATCTTCACTCAGCCGATGCTGAATGCGAGACAGACACGCTGGGTTGAGTTCTTAGCAGTTTATGACTTGGAGATTATCTATCATCCACGCAAGGCTAACCTAGTAGCGGATGCTTTGAGTCGACGGAGGTGTGATTCGGCTTTAGAGCAGGATGTTGAGGCGCTGGTGAGCGAGAGTAGTACCTTGCATTTATGTGCTATTTCGCAGGAGCCTTTGGGTTTAGAGGAAGTTGATCAGGCAGATTTGTTGAGCACGATCAGAGTGGCTCAGGAGAGTGACCAGAGTCTGATTGATGCATCACGAGTACCGAGTTCTGAGTATCATGTATCTGAGAACGGGACTATTCTGGTTCGTGGTCGGGTTTGTGTACCCAAGGTAGAGGAGTTGAGGCAGCATATTCTGGGAGAGGCTCATTCGAGCAAGTTTTCGATTTATCCAGGAGCGACCAAGATGTACCATGACCTCAAGAGGTATTATCATTCGGTCGGGATGAAGAGGGATGTGGCTGATTGGGTTGCGAGGTGCAACACGTGTTCTTTGGTGAAGGCTGAGCATCAGGTTCCAGGTGGTCTTTTGCAGAGCTTACCCATTCCAGAGTGGAAGTGGGACAGGATCACGATGGATTTCGTGGTTGAGCTACCTATTTCGAGGACTCATGATGCCGTTTGGGTGATTGTGGATCGGTTGACCAAGTCAGCACATTTCTTGGCCATCAAGAAGAAAGATGGAGCTGCTGTTTTGGCTAGGAAGTTTGTGCGGGAGATAGTGAGGCTGCATGGAGTGCCAGCCAGTATTGTGTCAGACCGAGATCCGAGATTTGCCTCAGAGTTTTGGAGGGCATTTCAGACTGAGATGGGCACTAAGGTGCACATGAGTACGGTATATCATCCGCAGACAGATGAGCAGTCAGAGAGGACTATTCAGAATTTAGAGGATCTGTTGAGGATGTGTGTGCTAGATTGGGGTGGTCACTGGGCAGATCGCTTGAGCTTGGTTGAGTTTGCTTACAACAACAGCTTCCAGGCGAGTATTGGCATGGCTCCTTTTGAGGCTTTGTACGGGAGGTCATGTAGGACACCCTTATGCTGCACCCAAGTGGGGGAGCGCAGCATTTATGGAGCTACTTATGTACAGGAGACGACAGAGAAGGTTCGTGTTGTGAGGCTGAACATGAAGAAAGCTCAGGATAGGCAGAAGAGTTACGCAGATAGACGCAGACGAGAGCTTGAGTTTCAGGTTGGAGATAGGGTGTATCTCAAGATGGCGATATTGAGGGGTCCTAACAGATCCATCGCAGAGAACAAGCTGAGTCCGCGTTTTATGGGTCCGTTTCCGGTTGTGGAGCGAGTGGGACCATTGGCGTACAGGTTGGAGTTACCTCCGATTATGAGAGCCTTTCACAAGGTGTTTCATGTGTCGATGCTGAGGAAGTGTCTTCATCCTTCAGAGGAGTTGGTGGCTAAGATTCCAGAGGATCTTCAGCCAGATTTGACAGTTCCGGCAGTACCTGTGAGGATTCTTGAGAGGAGAGTCAAGGTTCTGCGGAACAAGAGGATACCGTTGCTGAGAGTTTTGTGGACTTGTGGCGGTATAGAGGAGGAAAATTGGGAACCAGAGGCAAAGATGAAGCTGAAGTTCATAAAGTGGTTCGACAAGCAGGTCGTAGAGTGAGCTTCTTTTGTCTTTGTGGCCTTGTTTTTGGTTTAGATTGCGAGCTTTGTTGTTGTTGTTTTTGGTTTACATTGTAAAGACATACATTTTTTTTCAGATTGATGAGATGGAGTTTTTCCTCATTATCTGTGTTATTAAATGTTGTCTTGGATGTTACACGTGTAGACCAGTTGGGTCGTGAGACGGTTTCAATCTTTTTGTTATAGGCGTTTAAGGATTTTTCTCTAAGGGCTGCGGTCCTGAATAACTCATTACATTTTGGAGACGTTTGTTCTCTGGCATACTTACCTGAGTGCCGTGGCTTCAGTGTGAGTGGCTTATTCGAGTGTCGTGGCTTCGGTATAGGCGATGGCAGGCCCATCTGGGAGGCCGTGGCCCTAGTTTGGGTAGTTGCAGACTTGTTTGGAAGGCCGTGGAAATATGAGTGTTTGGGATAATGAGTGAAGAGAAAAATGTCTTGGAACGTGCATATACATAAGATTGAGTGTGAGTCTCGGGGATCAGGTGAGGATCTCCAGTGTTGAGGCCTTGCGAGGTCGGGTTTTTGGTCTTACGAGACGTGTGTTGTGTTGGGATTCGAGGTCGAATCCAGTTTAGTGGGGGAGAGTTGTAACATCCGTAAACCAAAGAGGTGGGATTTTCGCATGGTGTCGAGCGACACCGGTCTGTTTGCGAATTTCCGGTTTGATTCGAGTGTGGTTTGGCCGGTTAAGGGAAAAGGGAAACCCTAGGTCGCGAATAAAAAGAAAAGGAGCAGTCTCTTTCACGTTTTTTGAGAAAGAAAGGAGGCAGAGAGTTCTAGGCGATTTTGGAGAATTTTGGAGGAGATTGGTGAAGTTTCTGAGGTGGTTTGTTGCTGTTCTTCCTTGTTCATCTTCCTTTCCCCTTTTCAATCCGAAATCAAGTTGAGTGCGTGACTATGGGTCCGTGGTTTCTAGATCTAGGTTATTGGGTTGATGAGTTGATGATTCTATGTTGTTTTTCGTGGGTATGAGGTGATAATTGTGATGTTTGATCGTGTTTGGTATTGTTGATGGTTTGTTCCTGCGTTCATGGTGCTGTTGAATCGCACTCGGATTCACCCTGTCGAACGGGTGTCGAGTGACACCAAGCTGGTGTCGGTCGACACCAAGGTCACGGGTGTCGAACGACACCAAGCAGGCGTCGGTCGACACCAGAGTCTGGTTCGGACGGCGTGTACCAGTTTAATTGAATTGGAATTAAAATTAAATGGTTTAATTCGGTTTAATGGATTTAATTGATGATTAATTGGCTTGATTTAATTAATTATTTTCGGTTTAATAATTAATTAAGATTATTATTTAATTATGAGAATTATTTAATAATTATTTGGTAATATTATAAATGTGGAAAAATATTTAATAATGGTGGAAATTATTTAGAAGACTTAAAATGTCTAGAAATTGCGTAATTGGCCCGTGGACAGAGTGATCGTCTCACTAAGTATTTATGATAATACTTACACATCTCCTTTCCTGTGATGCAGGTAAAAGTAAAGTGTGATCGCGGAATCAAGGCCGAAGAAGAGGATGATAGGACTTTTATGTTTATTGAATTGTTTAAGTTGTTAGACTTATTTAATTATTGTTTTGCTTCCGCTGAATATTGTTGACTAATCTATTATTTATTAAATGGTTTAAGACTTCCGCTAGAATAAAAAAAAAAAAAAAAGCTTGGTTGTTTCATCCGTGGTAGACTTACTCGGTAGACCTCACACTTTTATAGGTTTTTACCTAGATGTCTTTGCTTATCTATAAATGATTCATTTGTATGCATTCATATTTTTGGAAGATGATAATGTCTATCTTTTAATTATTCATACATGTTTTGTTGTCAAATTATTTTTTATTTAATTTTTAATTTAAATTTAAGATTTAATTATTTGGTAGACCTTCTTGGTAGACCTCTGTGGTAGACTTACTCGGTAGACCTCACACTTTTATAGGTTTTTACCTAAATATTTTTGCTTATCTATAAATGATTCATTTGTATGCATTCTTATTTTTGTTAGATGATAATGTCTATCTTTTAATTATTCATACATGTTTTGTTGTCAAATTATTTTTTATTTAATTTTTAATTTAAATTTAAGATTTAATTATTTGGTAGACCTCCTTAGTAGACCTCTGTGCCTCTGTGGTAGACGTACTCGGTAGACCTCACACTTTTATAGGTTTTTACCTAAATGTCTTTGCTTATCTATAAATGATTCATTTGTATGCATTCATATTTTTGGTAGAAGATAATGTCTATATTTTAATTATTCATACAGGTTTTTTTGTCAAATTATTATTTATTTAATTTTTAATTTAAATTTAAGATTTAATTATTTGGTAGACCTCCAAGTTTGTCTACCAGGTAGACCTCACCGGTAGACCACATCGTCTGGAGGTTAAAATCGTAATCGAGACATACTTTTTTTTTTTTTGTTCATAAGAGAGTGTGGGGTACTGTTATTGTACAAGAGGTTAGTTTTGCAATTATTTCAAATTGTGGTCTAGTTGACTAGAAAAAATCAAATTGTGGTCTAAATTTGGCAATTCTCCCATCATAAATTGGATGATTTTTGATGTGAACACAATCTATTATATATCCATCTCCACTCTACACAAAAATGACAAAGACGTAGACAATTAAAAATTAAAAGCAAACAAAAAAAGATATATAATTCCAACAATATGCGTCGAATTGATGCTAAGTAAGAGCCATATTATAACCTGAGGAAAGACTTCTCCCCTTGCATTGCATTGACATATTTTATAAGTAACCCAAAGAAACATATTTTATAAGTAAACCAGATGCAAATTACCACACTAAACATATCCTTTATATATAAAAATGAATAGAATTTGTAGCAGAAGGACTAGAAACTGTTGATTCCAAGTGTGAGATATCTCCGATACTCCGATACTCTTCCCCTTTTCCCTTGCCTCTATCTTTTTTATTTGACACTAGTTCCTAGTTTGTCATAAAAAGGCCATAGTTTTCTGTATAAAGAGGCTTATCGTACAAAGCAGCGCAACCGAGATCTTTTTACGAAAATCATTTTTCATTCTGGTTTCAAATAGAAGTTTCTCAAAATCTGAATCCCCTTCAAGAACTAACTGATCTAGTAATGGAACTTATAATAAACAATATTTTCTCATTCTAGAATGAAATATGCCACGACAATTAGAAACTTCAATACCTCCGAATTAAAACTCATGTCATAGATTTGTTTGAAATATTATCTTCACTGTTCAAAGGAGTTCCCTATAGAATCGTAGTGAATATTGTATATATTGACATTGTGCATCGCACTATATATACAGAGAGTACAGGGGTTAATGCAGGGATCAAAGAGGAGTAATTGCAGGGATATTACACGTAATTACAGAGATTGATAGAGCATAAGGAATGTGAGATATTTGAGTGATCTTGTTTCCTTAATATGCCCCCTCAAGATGGAGGGGCTTTGGCTACTCCAATCTTGGACATGAGATCGCTGAACGGTGCTCGAGATAGCGGTTTTGTTAGAGCATCCGCGAGTTGGTCCTTGGAGGAAACATGAACAACTCGTAATGAGCCTGCAATAACTTGATTCCGAATGAAATGATAGTCCAAAGCCAGATGTTTCATGCGAGAATGAAATACTGGATTTGCACACAAATAGGTGGCGCCAACATTGTCACAGTATATGACCGGTGGAGCCGTGATTCGGACACCCAATTCTGTTAACAGCGAACTAATCCAGCGTATTTCAGCGGAAGTATCGGCTACGGACCTGTATTCAGCCTCGGTGGAAGATCGCGACATTCCCTTTTGCTTCTTTGAAGACCACGATATCGGGTGCCGACCAAGATAAACAATGTGAGCATTTGTAGACATATAATCATCAATATCTCCTCCCCAGTCAGCATCCGAGTAGGCATGAAGATGGCTCGGATTATCTTTGCTGAAAAAGAGTCCATGAGAACTGGTTCCAGCTAGATAACGCAACACCCGTTTCGCAGCCTGCCAATGATCGGAAGTAGGGGCATGCATGAATTGAGAAAGTCGATTCACAGATTATGAGATGTCAGGACGCGTAAATGCCAGGTATTGTAAGCTGCCTATGGTGGCACGATACTCTGTGGGATCACGTAGAGGAGTGCCGGATCGGAGAGTCAGTTTTGGCGTCGTGGCCATTGGCGTGGAAACAGGCTTGGCATCCAACATATGACACCGAGTGAGAAGATCAATAATATAGCGTCGTTGCGTAAGATGAAGGCCAGAGCTCGTGCGGTGTGCTTCAATCCCCAAAAAATAGTTGAGATCTTCTGGGTCCTTAACAGAGAATCTCGTGGCGAGGGAATTGAGCGTTTGTTGAAGAAGCTGTTGGTCATTACCAGTGATGATAATATCATCAACATATATGAGCATATAGATGAAGCTAGTACCTCGCTTGAGGATGAAGAGCGATGTGTCAGCAAGTGAATTGGAGAAACCGGCAGACTGAAGATAGGTACTCAATTCCTTATACCAAGCTCTAGGAGCTTGTTTTAAACCGTAGAGGGCCTTGTGTAGACGGCAAACGTGGTTGGGACGATCGGGATCAACAAATCCAGGTGGCTGAGTAGTGTATACTTCTTCGGAGAGAGTGCCTTGGAGGAAGGCGTTGTTCACGTCAAGCTGTTTAATCGGCCAAGAGCGACTAACAGCGATGTCCAGGACGGTGCGAATGGTCGTGGATTTAATCACCGGGCTGAAGGTTTCAGTGTAATCTACACCCGGTCGTTGCGAGTATCCTTTGGGAACAAATCGGGCTTTGTAACGACGAATGGAGCCGTCAGGAGCATACTTCAGTGTGTAAATCCATCGATTTCCCACAATATTTTGGTTGGGTTGTGGAGGAACCAGTGAATATACGCCGTGATGGAGGACCGAGTTATATTCTTCTCCCATTGCATTACGCCAGTGGGGATCAGCTAAGGCTTGTGCGACAGTGGTGGGAATACGAGTACCCGGTTTGGAAGGAGAGGCGGTCAATGCGTATCGTTGATTGGGTTTCGAGATCCCTTTCTTCGCTCAATTTGTCATAGAATGCGCATTCTCAAGTAGAGGAGGCGGGTGGGAGATGCCGACGAGGAGGATGAAGAAGGAGAGGAGGCAGGAGGATCGGAGTTGGGATTTCCGTCAGATTCCTGAGTTGAAGATGGGCTGATATTAGTACATGGGCTGGAATGCGGAGTCATTGTTTGTGGGCTGGACGGTGATTGGGCCTGTGAGTGAGCAATTGGGTCAGAGTGCTCTTGGGCCGTTGACTGTAAGTCAGCTTGAGTATGCGATGAAGAGGATGGTGGAAGAGCGTCGGTTGGAGGAAATTGAGGAGATAGCGATTGTGACGGAGGAAGAGACGGCGAGGAGGATTCCGGAATGGCAGGAGAGTGCGAAACTCCGGCCGGTGACAGAGCATTGTCGGGCAGCGACGGTAAGTTGGCTGAGCTCGATGTGTTAAGATCAGTGCCGGAGGAGGGAAGAGATGACTGAAATGTCGCGCCAGTTGCGGTCGTTTGAGAGACAGGGAGCAAAGATGGTGGTGGTAGAGAGGAAATAACCGAGGCCGGAGGACACCAGTCAGACACAGAAGCCATAGTTGGTGAGCGAGTAGAGGAGAGAACCTGAAAAGGAAATTGTGATTCGTCAAATCGTACATGGCGAGAGACATAAAGTCTATTTGTGGCTACATCAAGACAAAGGTACGCGCTCTGAGTAAGAGAATAGCCTAGAAAAACACAGGGAGTTGAGCGAGGTTCTAGTTTGTGAGAGCGATATGGTCTTAGCCATGGAAAACATTGACATCCAAAGATTTTAAGTTTAGAGTAGTTAGGTTTAGATTGGAAAAGTAGACGATAAGGAGAGTTAAGAGATAAAACTGGGGTTGGCATTCTGTTGATTAGATATACTGGGGAAAGCGGCCAATTAGTACCCCAACTCTATCCAAAGGTCCCGATTAATACCTCAACTCTTGACGTGTGCCATTTCATACCCCAACTATAAAAAATCATCCATTTCATACCCCAACTCTTCATCGCTTTGCCAAAACGACTCCGATTTTCTGTTAACGGAGATGACATGTCACTTGCCATGTGGGACATCGTTTACACGTCACTCAAAACGACGTCGTTTTATAAATTTCAGAAAATTAAGAAATCTGTCGGTTGGGGGATTCAAACCACTGCCCTCAATGCAAGAAGGAAGGGAAGATTACCACTAGCATACGTATACAATGTTGTTAAAATCTACATCTCATACATATATAAGGAAACTAAGCATACATCATTTTAATGATTTTGTTTAAATGTTATAGATTATTGGCTCTCTATTTTAACAAACATAACTCAAATATATATTTAAACGTTAATTCGAATTAATTTACTTTTTGAATTAAAAAAAATTCAATTCAATTTTGATTATATTTTATATTAAAATTAGTATATTATTTATCAGTTTGAATGTATAATTCTGGTTATTATTGAAACAACCAAGCCCTTTTTTTTTTATAATAATTATCGATGCGGAAGTTCCCAAAAGAAATCAATAATAATATTAAATCATGAATAACCGTTCAACAAATAACCAATAACCAATAAATCAATAACGAATAAGCAACCTAAACACCAGGTTTGCTACATTATTTAAATAAAGTCTAACACCCTAACATCACGAATTCCTGGTCAACCACAACAAAGAGCCAAGATCAAATTCCTAATCTCATCATCCTCTTCTCTCGGTCTCTTTCCGCGGAAGAACATTGCTGTTACCTGCATCACATTGGAATAGAGATGCGTAAGTATTATCATAAATACTTAGTGCGTGGATCATCCTGCCTACAGGCCAATTACGCCAAACACTAGACAATACAGCACAATAATCAACAACAATAACAATGCTCATCAAATAAACAACAACGTAAACCTTCCCTGTCAGGAAACACCCACGTTTCCTGACACCCAGGTCGGTGTCGATCGACGCCAGCCTCCTGAGTGTCGATCGACACCCATCGAGTGTCGGTCGACACCAGGTCGACGCCCAGACACCAACAACAACGAAAATCGCATAGACACACATAATTCGTGGGATTCAACCCCTACATCGATCAAACAACAATATAACTCAACCATACTCAAAAACAACTCGAAAAACTCAATAACAATCTCAAAATCAAACAATCTCCAATGCTAACGGACCTACAGTCACGCACTCACCTTGAAAAGGGATTAGAAGGAAGGAAAAGGAGAAGAACAACAACCACAAGCCTCAGAAACTCCACAAAACTCCTCCAAACTCTCAAAATCACTTCTGGAACTTGCTTTTCTCGAAAAAGTGACTTCTCCACGCGGCCACGAGCTTTTTATTCGAGAAATAGGGTTTCCACGCCCTAAACCAGACAAAACCAGCCGACTTGAATCAAAGCGGTCGATTTCACCATAACCGGTGTCGATCGACACCCTCCCTTGGTGTCGGTCGACACCCATCGACCAAACCAACTCAAACCACAAATCAAATGCGCAATCGACTCAAACCGGAATCGATTTCTCAAACCGGTGTCGATCGACACACCCCTTGGGTGTCGATCGACACTAAGCATTCAGAAGCTTTTCACACACTTTCTTTGAGATAAATGAACCTTAAACCAACTGTACAACAATCAAACAAGAACATGTACAGTCAATCCTCGATTCGCACCTCAAAGAGCGTATGTAATCGACTCCCGAACCCCTAATGTCGTCCGATCCCAACTCTAACACAACTTTCTGGTTCGCGGATGTTACAATTATTGAAAAAATTCAATTTTCAGGAGACAAGCATCATAACTAGCTGACTTATGACATAATTTTGGCCCATAATTTTGGTTGTTACCAAGAAAATAATTATTTATTATAAATGTATAATTTTGTATATAATTTATATTAAACTGTTAACTAATATTTCAATAATAACCAGAATTATACATTCAAACCAATATGATGTCGATATTCTGGCATGATGGAGAAGAGCGAGCCCTGTCTCGACGATGTGGCGATGACGGCGTTCGGAGAGACCATTGTGCTCAGGTGTGTGAGGAGGAGAAGTGAGATGTGCGATGCCTGACGAAGCAAGAAAATCGCGAAGAGCTATGAATTCGCCGCCATTGTCGGAGAAGAGGGTACCTATTTTTGTCTGAAAACGATTTTTCGTAAGAGCTTTAAACCGAATAAAAGTTTCTTTCACATGAGATTTAAGCTGAAGCGGGTAAATCCAGGTATAGCGAGTAAAATGATCAACAATAATCAAGTAGTGTTTAAATTTTTCAACAGAGAGTATTGGAGACGTTCATAAATCAGTGAATAAATATTCAAGTGGGCGAGTAGAAGATATAGATCCGCAGCAGTTGCGGCCAAAGATACGAGTGGCTGGACCGATTGCGAGATGGCTGATATACCTCTATTTTGTACCCTTTTTATATGGTTTTACTATGTTTTTTATAAGGTTTTTAAAGGCTTTTCGATCTAAAAAGGTAGTTTTTGTGGATTTATAGTACTAAGAGTCTAAACAGGTCGAAAGATGCATTTTGGAGCAAAACCACAAGATTTGGACTTTACGCCGCTCCACGGCACAGCATCAACTTTGAAAGAGCCCCAAAAACATTCTACTCAATGGATCTCACCAGAACCAGTTAGCCGCGATGCCTACATGAGTTATCTTTCCAACGCAATTGAAATCATGCAATTTGGACGTGTAGAATGGAAGATATTATCATTTTAGTGAAGAGTGTCAAATCAGGCGAAAACCGGAAGTCTACACCAACCGCTCGACCGAGCCGGTCGGACAGGGCCTCCAAAGCTCTCGTCCGACCCAACCGTCCTTAACTGCACAAGGACACCGGTCGACCGAGCCGGTCGAACAGGGCCTCCAAGGCTCCCGTCCGACCCGACCTTCCTTCAAGACGACGACCAACCGGTCGACCGAGCCGGTCGGACAGGGCCTCCAAGGCTCTCGTCCGACCCGACCTCTTTTCACCATCCTGTGCACGCCAGCTCGACCCGAGCACCAGCCCGACCGACCGGTCGACAGCCCCGCTCGACCGCCGCCGTCCCGCTCGACCCGCCTTAGCCGACTAAGGCCCGTTTTGCACGTTTCCACGGTTTACTCGGCCCGTTTACCTAATCTCGACCCCTGGAAGACCTAGCACTATAAATACACCTTTTTAGCCTCTTTAGAAAGGAGAGAACCATAGAGCCGCATTGTATTTTCAGTTTTATAGATCTACTTTTGTTCTAGAGATTTCAAGGAGAGGATCTCTCCTCCTCACTACAATTTGGAGAAGATTTCTGAACCTTTATCTATTATCATGCTTTCTTCATCTCTCTGTGTTGTTACTTTGATTATGTCTGAGTAATTCACTTGTTAGGTCGTGGGTAAATCAAAGAGTCCATGCATTGTTAGGGTTCCAAATCAAATTAGGGGTTCATCATTATAGGTCTTCACCTTTGCTTAATCTTATTGCTGCATGCTTTTCTGATCAACTAGCATCAGATCTTAGGTAGACTTGAGCCACGAAAGTGCTGTATCATTCGCCTGAACTAGTATTTGGTGGGCAACACTTCATAGGCTGCGGAAGTTGATCTATGCGGAGTTGTGAACAATTGAGACTTGAACGAATTAATGCTTGTTTAACAATCTAAGGACATTCCGAAAGATTAGCGATTAGGTTAGTTAACAAAGAGGTCGGAGCCACGGAAGTGGAATGATTTTACATCTGTGTTTTGAGTTCTAGACGGCACCCAAATTAAACCCCTTAATAAGTTGATTTAACCTAGTAATCATGAATCTCTGCGAGTCTCCCATTACCTAGCGCTTTCATACCTTGATCTTTACCGTTTTTACATCGCATTCAATTAGTTAGTTAGCTATTTTACCAATCACAACCAAAACCCTTATCTTGTCCTAGCTAAATTGGAATTATATAACTTGTACTGCATCTCTCTGCTCCTTGTGTTCGATATACCCGTTACTACTCTCGATCTGTGCACTTGCAGAAAAGGGATAGAGATTGGGAAAAGCTTATCCCGCATCAAGCTTTTTGGCGCCGTTGCCGGGGAGCATTACAGCTGCCTACAAGTTTTCAAAACTGATCTAGCCTAGGATTTTTAATTTCAGTACTCGCAAATTTAATTTTCAGTTTTTCTTTCTTTACATTTAAAAACATTCCCTTTGTGTATATATTTCAGGTGAAAAATCTGAGCAGAAGACCTTGAGATGAGTGACTCGGAAAGTCATTCAGAAGATGAAAACGCTGCCGCAGCAGCCATGATGTTTAGACAACCACAGGATCCACCGCTGAATACACTCGGTGATAGCATACCCGTGCGCCTGGACAAAGAAACTATGGGGGATTTTGACTCGGCCCCTACATTGCTTTTAAGCCGAAATCCTATTCATCCGCTACTCCCGGAAGGAAGGGATTATGAGATCTCACCGGAAGTAATTGTTTTGGTAAAGCAAAACCAATTCCAAGGATTAGCAGAGGAGAATCCTTTAGAGCACATTGATGCATTTGAAGAAATATGTGGGACCATTAGTGCGGATGGAGCTCCCAAGGATTATTTGAAATGCAAACTTTTCTCCTTCACACTCAAAGGGAAAGCCATGAGATGGGTAAAATCCCTTCCAGCTCAGTCCATCACAACTTGGAAGGAATACAAAGGAGCATTCCTAGGACAGTTTTTCACTAAGCAAAGGGCGAATTTGTTAAAGGAAAATATTTCTAGCTTTCAACAAGGGCCAGTGGAGCCATTTCATGAAGCATTGGAGCGCTTCAAGGATTACACAAGAGAATGCCCGAACCATTGTTTTTCAGAAGGAAACCTATGGAACATCTTCTATAGAGGGATAGATAGGAAATGTCGATTTTCACTCGACACTGCAAGTAACGGAAACTTCATGACCAAGACAGTGATGGAAGCAAAGACTTTGATTGAGAATTTGGCGTCCAGTGACAGTGACAACTTCATAGGGCATGAGAAGGCTGTGAAAGCAATAAATTCGAGCCCAAGCCAAGAAGAGTATAATGAGATGAGGGCAATCATGGTAACAATACTGAAGAATCAGGAAAATGCAGTGAGTAATAGAGGGGGTTGTATGACTTACGACATAGATGGACGAAGATGTTTAGGAGATTTTGCACCTGAATTCCAAGAAGAAGTTAATTTTGTTGGCATAAGAGATCAACACTTCAGGCGAGAGCACGGAGATTCACGAGTGTGGAATGATGAGACTTTAGAATCCGAATATCAACAGAAAGTTCAGAACGGAGAAAGATACCAGGAATATGAGTATAGGCCGCAGAATGTCAGGCAAGGTGCATATGGAAGAAGCTCCATGGAATCACGAGACAACCTTGACCCAATGATAAGTGAGCTCTTGGACTCACATCGGAAGCACCTGAACGAAGTTGAAGAGAAGCTGGATTTTATATGTAGGGACATGAATGAAAAATTCGACCTTATCGCTGCCGCCACAAAGAGTTTAGACTTCAAAATTGCTGAAACAGCCGGAACTGTTAAGAGGGAAATGGGAGTCCTTCCTGGAAAAGTAGAGATAAATCCCAGAGGTGAAAATGTTGCTGCCATAACCCTAAGGAATGGGAAGGAATATAAACCACCAGCCTACCCTGAGGAAGAATTAACCCCAGCTAGAAAAGATAAACCTTTGGAGTATGTTATAATTGGAGATGGAGAGGAGCCACCTAAAGAAGTACGGGTGCGCACAGAACCAGGAATTCAAGAACAAGATATTGACCCACCAGTCATACCAAAGGTTTATGAACCAAAGCTTCCATACCGCAGTGTTCTTAACCAGCCAAGGAAAGAAAAGGAGCAAGCCAAACTTAAGGACCTAGTTAGCCAGCTGAAAGTGAGGTTACCATTTGTAGATGCTTGCCATATCATACCGTCTCTAAAGAAGTATATGAAGGGGATACTTACAACCAATGTAAGCCTAGAGGAAGGAGCCATGATGATAACCAAAGAGTGCAGTGCGATCCTCCAGAACAGGATGCCGGAAAAATTAGATGATCCGGGAAGTTTTGTTCTAGCTTGTAAGATTGGAGGAACACTTTTCGATCGGGCCCTCTGTGATTTGGGATCAAGCGTCAATTTAATGCCTTACTCAGTAGCAAGACTACTAGGAATCACAAACTTTAAACCTACAAAAATCTCTCTTGTTTTTGCAGATCGATCCGTTCCACGCCCCATAGGGGTTGTTTTGGACGTCACCATTGTTGTACGAGGATGCAACATCCTAGCCGATTTTGTGGTCCTGGAATTGGAGCATGAACCCAAGGATCCTATAATACTAGGACGTCCCTTTTTAGCCACTGCCGGAGCAATGATAGATGTGAAGAATGGGAAGATTGACCTTCACCTGGGAGATATTGTTATGAACTTCGAAGTCAACAGAACGATCGATAGACCTACAATGGATGGTCAAAATTTTTGGATTGGAGAGGCAAAAGAAGAGATATTGGAGGATATGTTGCTTCATGATCCTCTTGAATTAGCCTTAACCCGAGCTGAAGAAGAGTTGGGTTATGCAGAAAGAGAAGCACAAGGCTTGGTTAAATTCATGAATTCAAAGAACTAGTGGCATACACGGATTTGAAGGGAAGTAAAGAAGACGAAGCCAAAGCAGAGAAACAAAAATCAGCTCCCCAGCTAGAACCAGACCCATGGTGCCCGTTGAGAGCACCAAAAACAGACCTAAAACCGCTCCCTGTTGGGCTGAGGTATGAATATCTAGGTCCAAATGAAACTTATCCTGTGATAATAAATTCCGGACTAACAAATGAGGAGACCGCTTTACTCGTTCACGAACTGAGAAAGCACAGAAAGGCCCTCGGTTATTCTTTGGATGATATAACAGGAATCTCACCAAACCTCTGCATGCATAGAGTCATCTTTGAAGACGGATCCAGCTCATCAATTGAACATCAAAGACGGCTTAACCCGAACCTCAAGGAAGTAGTCAAGAAGGAAATAATGAAACTTTTGAATGCAGGGATAATTTACCCAATCTCGGATAGCAAATGGGTTAGTCCAGTACACGTGGTACCAAAGAAGGGAGGGATCACAGTTGTTAAGAATGAGCAAGACGAGCTAATCCCTACCAGGACGATAACAGGACACCGGATGTGTGTCGATTACAGGAAACTTAACTCAGCTACCCGAAAAGATCACTATCCTTTACCATTCATAGATCAAATGCTTGAGCGCCTTGCTAATCATCAATATTACTGTTTTCTTGATGGATATTCAGGATTTTTCCAGATACCAATACATCCGGATGATCAAGAGAAGACAACCTTCACATGTCCCTATGGCATTTTTGCCTATAGAAGAATGCCTTTCGGTCTATGCAACGCACCAGCCACTTTCCAAAGATGCATGATGTCCATATTCACCGACTTTATAGAGGAAATCATGGAAGTATTCATGGACGACTTCTCAGTATATGGTTCATCCTTTAAGGCATGCCTAGCAAATCTTGGAAAAGTTTTACAGCGATGTGAAGATAAACACTTAGTTCTAAATTGGGAGAAATGTCACTTCATGGTCAGAGATGGGATTGTCCTCGGGCATCGAATCTCAGAAAAAGGAATCGAAGTAGACAAAGCCAAGATTGAAGTCATGAAAAACCTACAACCTCCAAAGAGTGTAAAGGATATAAGGAGTTTCCTCGGCCACGCCGGATTCTACAGGAGGTTCATCAAGGATTTCTCAAAGATAGCAAGACCATTGACACGACTGTTATGCAAAGACATCACATTTGAATTCACGGATGAATGTCATGCCGCTTTCACCAAGATCAAGGAGGCCTTGGTTAGTGCACCAGTTGTCCAGCCACCAGATTGGGAACAACCCTTTGAGATCATGTGTGACGCCAGCGACTATGCAGTAGGAGCAGTGCTTGGACAACGAAAGGATAAGAAGTTACATGTCATCTACTATGCTAGCCGAACTCTAGATGAAGCACAATGCAAATATGCAACCACAGAAAAAGAACTCCTCGCTATAGTCTTTGCATTCGAGAAATTCCGTTCATACTTGGTAGGCTCCAAGGTAATAGTTCATTCTGACCTTGCCGCACTGCGATATTTATTGTCTAAAAAGGATGCAAAGCCAAGGCTTTTAAGATGGATATTACTCCTCCAAGAGTTTGACCTCGAGATAAAGGATAGAAAAGGTGCAGATAACGGAGTGGCGGATCACCTTTCACGCATGAGAATTAATGAAACCATGCCATTGGATGACAGGCTGCCTGAAGAAACTGTTTACGCGGCCCAAGCTACAACCATTACTCATCCGTCAAGCCATCCCAGACAAAAGCCAATAATTTCATCAGTAAACACTCCATGGTTTCGCCACATTGCAAACTTTCTTGCAGCAGACCATCCACCCCCACAATTCTTTGGCTACAGAAAGAAAAAATTTCTCCGTGACATTAGACGGTATTTTTGGGATGAACCTTATCTTTATAAAAAATGCTCTGACAGTATGTTTCGTAGGTGTATTCCAGAAGAAGAAATAGAGGGAATATTATTCGCCTGCCACAGCTCCAGCTATGCCGGTCATTTCGCCACTTACAAAACAGTTTCTAAAGTACTTTAATCAGGATTCTGGTGGCCGACCATGTTTAAAGATGCCCACACCTTCATATCCCGATGTGATGGCTGCCAAAGGATGGGAAACATAAGCAAAAGAAATGAGATGCCACAAAATTTCATTCTAGAAGTAGAAGTCTTTTCGACGTGTGGGGAATAGATTTCATGGGACCTTTCCCGACATCTTTTGGTGACCAATACATTCTCGTTGCAGTGGACTATGTTTCGAAATGGGTGGAAGCAATAGCAAGCCCGACCAATGATGCTCAAGTTGTTATCAAGATGTTCAAATCTATCATCTTCCCGAGATTTGGAGTACCAAGGATTGTCATTAGTGATGGAGGATCTCACTTTATCAACAGGATTTTCGCCAACCTTTTGAAGAAGCATGGAGTGACACACAAAGTTGCTTCCCCATATCATCCTCAGACTAGTGGCCAAGTGGAAATCTCAAACAGAGAACTTAAAAGCATCCTACAAAAGACTACAGGAAAGACTAGAAAGGATTGGAGTGCCAAGTTAGATGACGCTCTATGGGCGTACCGCACTGCTTTCAAAACCCCACTAGGCACAACCCCTTTCCACTTAGTCTATGGAAAAGCCTGTCACCTCCTTGTTGAGTTAGAATATAAGGCGGCATGGGCAGTAAAGGAGCTAAACTTCAACCTTAAAACAGCAGGAGAAAGAAGACTCATTCAACTCAATGAGCTTGATGAGATCCGCCACCTTGCATATGAGAATGCGAAGATATACAAAGAACGGACCAAAGGTTTCCATGACAGGAAGATCATACCAACGACATTCGCACCAAATGATCAAGTCCTCCTTTTCAACTCCCGTCTTAAACTTTTTCCAGGGAAGCTTCGTTCTAGATGGTCAGGACCATTCACAATCAAAGAAGTTCGGCCATACAGAGCAGTTGTGCTATTAACTCCATCCGGAGGTGAATTTACAGTCAATGGGCAAAGACTTAAACCGTATCTAGCCAATACAGAGACATCACCAGAAGTCCGAATCGATTTGGACGATCCCTCACCAGTCTGAATCATAAACGGTCAAGCTAAAGACCTTAAACAAGCACTGTATGGGAGGCAACCCATAAGTTTTACCCTCCTCTTTTACTTTTTGTTTTAATTTAATGATTTTTGTTTTGCTTTTGAAGTTTTGGATACAGCGATTTGAGAATCTAACATGAAAATTGAGAAGAAACCTTGGAAAACGAAGAAAGAAGCAATTGTCCCCTCTAACATTAACAGTGAATGTGGCAAGGAACAACCACGTTCATATTTCCGTTTGCTCCAGCACAACAGCATATCCCACCTATGCCTTACCTTCGGTGAACTTCAAGAGCCTTTACCATGGACGCATGGTACTTGCTCATCTACGCCGGGATACAAGCCATTGCTTTGGAGTTCATTACAACGCGCCATGGGACATATTTTACCACACTTATCAACAGCCATAGACAGCAACATACCACCAATAGGTCATTTCTTCATGCACTTAATGTCTAATCAGGTTACATCTTTCCTCTCATTCAAAAACGCCTTACTCCCTTTTTCTTTTACCTCCCTTAATCGGATTTGCTTTCACCGGGACGGTGCAAGTTAAGTCTGGGGGGATTGTCGGTACTAATGCGTTTGTTCATGTCTTGTCTTCATCTTATATCTATTTCTCTTATCAACCTTTTTCAAAACTTCTGTTTTATTGAGTCAAAACCTTAGTTGGAAATTATGATTTATCTCTATGATTCTCCGGTGTTGTGCTAACAATCTATGACCCTAGAGCGGACATCAGTTGCAGACATAAGCCTAACAGACCCTCTAACGGTGGATCGACCTACTGACTTGGCAACATTTCTAAGGTACCCGGACAATCTAACGTTAACTCCACCCTAATCAATCTAGTTTTTCTTGTCAAGGGACTTGGCATACAGATGAGTCGTTCCTCGCTTGATCTCAAAAGGGTGCGTCCAATACAAAGTGCAGTTCTCCTCTCTCTCAGAAAAATAAAAATCAAAAGCTTTTAAGCACAAGGAAAACGTGTAAGCAAGAGGTATGCATACGTCTGCACCTTCTTGTCTTATGGAGACCTACCAAAAACAAGGAAAAAGAAAAAGCCTATCCTATGTTATTCCCCAAAAGAAAAAGGAAGGGAAGGAGGATCGATAGAAAAAATAAAATGATACCCTAGAAAAGTAGGGAAAGATCGATCCTTCAAAAGAAAAGAGAGAGGAAAGAACTCAAAATTTTCAAATAGGACTATCTTGGAGAGACTCAAGTGCGTAAGAACAAGTGCTTAATGATCGATATTCCCTTAATAAAGACCGCACGTTTTAAATTTATGCAAGGAGTTAACAATGGAAAGTCTGGAATGCTGGATGAGACTAGTTGAGTTTGGTATGGTTCGCTAAGCTTGTCGAGCATTATGTGAAGCTAGTCTAACATTGGTTATGTTTTTAGTGGAATACAGGAGAGGAAGCCGCCACAGGTTTCTCAAAAAGGATAAGGAGTTTCTACATTTTCAAACCTCTTTCTCTGATTTGGATTCTATTTGCTTGAGGACAAGCAAAGATTTAAGTCTGGGGGAGTTGATATACCTCTATTTTGTACCCTTTTTATATGGTTTTACTATGCTTTTTATAAGGTTTTTAAAGGCTTTTCGATCTAAAAAGGTAGTTTTTGTGGATTTATAGTACTAAGAGTCTAAACAGGTCGAAAGATGCATTTTGGAGAAAAACCACAAGATTTGGACTTTACGCCGATCCACGACACAGCATCAACTTTGAAAGAGCCCCAAAAACATTCTACTCAATGGATCTCACCAGAACCAGTTAGCCGCGATGCCTACATGAGTTAGCTTTCCAACGCAATTGGAATCATGCAATTTGGACGTGTAGAATGGAAGATATTATCATTTTAGTGAAGAGTGTCAAATCAGGCGAAAACCGGAAGTCTACACCAACCGCTCGACCGAGCCGGTCGGACAGGGCCTCCAAAGCTCTCGTCCGACCCAACCGTCCTTAACTGCACAAGGACACCGGTCGACCGAGCCGGTCGGACAGGGCCTCCAAGGCTCCCGTCCGACCCGACCTTCCTTCAAGACGACGACCAACCGGTCGACCGAGCCGGTCGGACAGGGCCTCCAAGGCTCTCGTCCGACCCGCCCTCTTTTCACCATCCCGTGCGCTCCAGCTCGATCCGAGCACCAGCCCGACCGACCGGTCGACCGCTCCGCTCGACCGCCGCCGTCCCGCTCGACCCGCCTTAGCCGACTAAGGCCCGTTTTGCACGTTTCCACGGTTTACTCGGCCCGTTTACCTAATCTCGACCCCTGGAAGACCTAGCACTATAAATACACCTTTTTAGCCTCTTTAGAAAGGAGAGAACCATAGAGCCGCATTGTATTTTCAGTTTTATAGATCTACTTTTGTTCTAGAGATTTCAAGGAGAGGATCTCTCCTCCTCACTACAATTTGGAGAAGATTTCTGAACCTTTATCTATTATCATGCTTTCTTCATCTCTCTGTGTTGTTACTTTGACCTTGCCGCACTGCGATATTTATTGTCTAAAAAGGATGCAAAGCCAAGGCTTTTAAGATGGATATTACTCCTCCAAGAGTTTGACCTCGAGATAAAGGATAGAAAAGGTGCAGATAACGGAGTGGCGGATCACCTTTCACGCATGAGAATTAATGAAACCATGCCATTGGATGACAGGCTGCCTGAAGAAACTGTTTACGCGGCCCATGCTACAACCATTGCTCATCCGTCAAGCCATCCCAGACAAAAGCCAATAATTTCATCAGTAAACACTCCATGGTTTCGCCACATTGCAAACTTTCTTGCAGCAGACCATCCACCCCCACAATTCTTTGGCTACAGAAAGAAGAAATTTCTCCGTGACATTAGACGGTATTTTTGGGATGAACCTTATCTTTATAAAAAATGCTCTGACAGTATGTTTCGTAGGTGTATTCCAGAAGAAGAAATAGAGGGAATATTATTCGCCTGCCACAGCTCCAGCTATGCCGGTCATTTCGCCACTTACAAAACAGTTTCTAAAGTACTTCAATCAGGATTCTGGTGGCCGACCATGTTTAAAGATGCCCACACCTTCATATCCCGATGTGATGCCTGCCAAAGGATGGGAAACATAAGCAAAAGAAATGAGATGCCACAAAATTTCATTCTAGAAGTAGAAGTCTTCGACGTGTGGGGAATAGATTTCATGGGACCTTTCCCGACATCTTTTGGTGACCAATACATTCTCGTTGCAGTGGACTATGTTTCGAAATGGGTGGAAGCAATAGCAAGCCCAACCAATGATGCTCAAGTTGTTATCAAGATGTTCAAATCTATCATCTTCCCGAGATTTGGAGTACCAAGGATTGTCATAGTGATGGAGGATCTCACTTTATCAACAGGATTTTCGCCAACCTTTTGAAGAAGCATGGAGTGACACACAAAGTTGCTTCCCCATATCATCCTCAGACTAGTGGCCAAGTGGAAATCTCAAACAGAGAACTTAAAAGCATCCTACAAAAGACTACAAGAAAGACTAGAAAGGATTGGAGTGCCAAGTTAGATGACGCTCTATGGGCGTACCGCACTGCTTTCAAAACCCCACTAGGCACAACCCCTTTCCACTTAGTCTATGGAAAAGCCTGTCACCTCCCTGTTGAGTTAGAATATAAGGCGGCATGGGCAGTAAAGGAGCTAAACTTCAACCTTAAAACAGCAGGAGAAAGAAGACTCATTCAACTCAATGAGCTTGATGAGATCCGCCACCTTGCATATGAGAATGCGAAGATATACAAAGAACGGACCAAAGGTTTCCATGACAGGAAGATCATACCAAAGACATTCGCACCAAATGATCAAGTCCTCCTTTTCAACTCCCGTCTTAAACTTTTTCCAGGGAAGCTTCGTTCTAGATGGTCAGGACCATTCACAATCAAAGAAGTTCGGCCATACGGAGCAGTTGTGCTATTAACTCCATCCGGAGGTGAATTCACAGTCAATGGGCAAAGACTTAAACCGTATCTAGCCAATACAGAGACATCACCAGAAGTCCGAATCGATTTGGACGATCCCTCACCAGTCTGAATCATAAACGGTCAAGCTAAAGACCTTAAACAAGCACTGTATGGGAGGCAACCCATAAGTTTTACCCTCCTCTTTTACTTTTTGTTTTAATTTAATGATTTTTGTTTTGCTTTTGAAGTTTTGGATACAGCGATTTGAGAATCTAACATGAAAATTGAGAAGAAACCTTGGAAAACGAAGAAAGAAGCAATTGTCCCCTCTAACATTAACAGTGAATGTGGCAAGGAACAACCACGTTCATATTTCCGTTTGCTCCAGCACAACAGCATATCCCACCTATGCCTTACCTTCGGTGAACTTCAAGAGCCTTTACCATGGACGCATGGTACTTGCTCATCTACGCCGGGATACAAGCCATTGCTTTGGAGTTCATTACAACGCGCCATGGGACATATTTTACCACACTTATCAACAGCCATAGACAGCAACATACCACCAATAGGTCATTTCTTCATGCACTTAATGTCTAATCAGGTTACATCTTTCCTCTCATTCAAAAACGCCTTACTCCCTTTTTCTTTTACCTCCCTTAATCGGATTTGCTTTCACCGGGACGGTGCAAGTTAAGTCTGGGGGGATTGTCGGTACTAATGCGTTTGTTCATGTCTTGTCTTCATCTTATATCTATTTCTCTTATCAACCTTTTTCAAAACTTCTGTTTTATTGAGTCAAAACCTTAGTTGGAAATTATGATTTATCTCTATGATTCTCCGGTGTTGTGCTAACAATCTATGACCCTAGAGCGGACATCAGTTGCAGACATAAGCCTAACAGACCCTCTAACGGTGGATCGACCTACTGACTTGGCAACATTTCTAAGGTACCCGGACAATCTAACGTTAACTCCACCCTAATCAATCTAGTTTTTCTTGTCAAGGGACTTGGCATACAGATGAGTCGTTCCTCGCTTGATCTCAAAAGGGTGCGTCCAATACAAAGTGCAGTTCTCCTCTCTCTCAGAAAAATAAAAATCAAAAGCTTTTAAGCACAAGGAAAACGTGTAAGCAAGAGGTATGCATACGTCTGCACCTTCTTGTCTTATGGAGACCTACCAAAAACAAGGAAAAAGCAAAAGCCTATCCTATGTTATTCCCCAAAAGAAAAAGGAAGGGAAGGAGGATCGATAGAAAAAATAAAATGATACCCTAGAAAAGTAGGGAAAGATCGATCCTTCAAAAGAAAAGAGAGAGGAAAAGAACTCAAAATTTTCAAATAGGACTATCTTGGAGAGACTCAAGTGGGTAAGAACAAGTGCTTAATGATCGATATTCCCTTTATAAAGACCGCACGTTTTAAATTTATGCAAGGAGTTAACAATGGAAAGTCTGGAATGCTGGATGAGACTAGTTGAGTTTGGTATGGTTCGCTAAGCTTGTCGAGCATTATGTGAAGCTAGTCTAACATTGGTTATGTTTTTTAGTGGAATACAGGAGAGGAAGCCGCCACAGGTTTCTCAAAAAGGATAAGGAGTTTCTACATTTTCAAACCTCTTTCTCTGATTTGGATTCTATTTGCTTGAGGACAAGCAAAGATTTAAGTCTGGGGGAGTTGATATACCTCTATTTTGTACCCTTTTTATATGGTTTTACTATGCTTTTTATAAGGTTTTTAAAGGCTTTTCGATCTAAAAAGGTAGTTTTTGTGGATTTATAGTACTAAGAGTCTAAACAGGTCGAAAGATGCATTTTGGAGCAAAACCACAAGATTTGGACTTTACGCCGCTCCATGACACAGCATCAACATTCTACTCAATGGATCTCACCAGAACCAGTTAGCCGCGATGCCTACATGAGTTAGCTTTCCAACGCAATTGGAATCATGCAATTTGGACGTGTAGAATGGAAGATATTATCATTTTAGTGAAGAGTGTCAAATCAGGCGAAAACCGGAAGTCTACACCAACCGCTCGACCTAGCCGGTCGGACAGGGCCTCCAAAGCTCTCGTCCGACCCAACCGTCCTTAACTGCACAAGGACACCGGTCGACCGAGCCGGTCGGACAGGGCCTCCAAGGCTCCCGTCCGACCCGACCTTCCTTCAAGACGACGACCAACCGGTCGACCGAGCCGGTCGGACAGGGCCTCCAAGGCTCTCGTCCGACCCCCCCTCTTTTCACCATCCCGTGCGCTCCAGCTCGATCCGAGCACCAGCCCGACCGACCGGTCGACCGCCCCGCTCGACCGCCGCCGTCCCGCTCGACCCGCCTTAGCCGACTAAGGCCCGTTTTGCACGTTTCCACGGTTTACTCGGCCCGTTTACCTAATCTCGACCCCTGGAAGACCTAGCACTATAAATACACCTTTTTAGCCTCTTTAGAAAGGAGAGAACCATAGAGCCGCATTGTATTTTCAGTTTTATAGATCTACTTTTGTTCTAGAGATTTCAAGGAGAGGATCTCTCCTCCTCACTACAATTTGGAGAAGATTTCTGAACCTTTATCTATTATCATGCTTTCTTCATCTCTCTGTGTTGTTACTTTGATTATGTCTAAGTAATTCACTTGTTAGGTCGTGGGTAAATCAAAGAGTCCATGCATTGTTAGGGTTCTAAATCAAATTAGGGGTTCATCATTATAGGTCTTCACCTTTGCTTAATCTTATTGCTGCATGCTTTTCTGATCAACTAGCATCAGATCTTAGGTAGACTTGAGCCACGAAAGTGCTGTATCATTCGCCTGAACTAGTATTTGGTGGGCAACACTTCATAGACTGCGGAAGTTGATCTATGCGGAGTTGTGAACAATTGAGACTTGAACGAATTAATGCTTGTTTAACAATCTAAGGACATTCCGAAAGATTAGCGATTAGGTTAGTTAACAAAGAGGTCGGAGCCACGGAAGTGTAATGATTTTACATCTGTGTTTTGAGTTCTAGACGGCACCCAAATTAAACCCCTTAATAAGTTGATTTAACCTAGTAATCATGAATCTCTGCGAGTCTCCCATTACCTAGCGCTTTCATACCTTGATCTTTTACCGTTTTTACATCGCATTCAATTAGTTAGTTAGCTATTTTACCAATCACAACCAAAACCCTTATCTTGTCCTAGCTAAATTGGAATTATATAACTTGTAGTGCATCTCTTTGCTCCTTGTGTTCGATATACCCGTTACTACTCTCGATCTGTGCACTTGCAGAAAAGGGATAGAGATTGGGAAAAGCTTATCCCGCATCAATGGCACCTAAAAGAGCGCTGTAGATCAACCTATCTTGCCGTTTCCACGAAGTAAACTCGGGATTAACAGAGGTTGCATCATTAATGGTGAGAGTCGGAGGTGGACGAGTTGCAGATGCGTCAACGTACGAGGCTAATTCATAGCCATCGAGAAGGGCATGAACTTGTCGGTTCCAGACGAGATAGTTGTTCGGAGTCAACTTGGTGATGTTGGACATGTTGAGATTGAGAAGAGTGGAGGTACCGAAAGAAATTGTCTCAGCAGAGGTGGTGACACCAGGAAGAGAGTTTTAGTCAGATGCGGCCATGATCAGAGGAAGAAAGAAAAATCAGAGAGAGAAAGAAAGCAGGAGAGGAAGAAGATAAGAAGGAGACACGGAGAAGAAAAGGAGAGAAAACATAAGAAAAGAAAATAAAAAATCAAGAGAGGTGTAAAACCCGCTCTGATACCATATAGAATCGTAGTGAATATTGTATATATTGACATTGTGCATCGCACTATATATACAGAGAGTACAGGGGTTAATGCAGGGATCAAAGAGGAGTAATTGCAGGGATATTACACGTAATTACAGAGATTGATAGAGCATAAGGAATGTAAGATATTTGAGTGATCTTGTTTCCTTAATATTCCCCATTCCAGATACCTGTAAATTCATCTTTAGCAACTTTTTCTTCATATTTCCTGTTACATGAAAAACTGAAAACAGAATATCTAAAAACCATTAATTTATGAATATTTTCTCTAAAAGAGGTACAAATACAACTACAACAGGACTCACCTTCGAGTTGCTAATGATCCTGAAACTCCTTTGCTTCCAATATACTCAGTGTGGGGCAGAACAATATCAATATCAAGAGTCGATATTAATACATATCTAGAGATTCTAAGGGTGTAATACAAGATCAAAATCTGAACATTATTTTAAAGTAGTTTTCATCCATCTATCTTCCATAGACTTGGAATTTGATAAAACTTACTACTTTTTATAAAACTTATAGTCTCTTCCATAGAACGGTATTGTTATTTGTCATCTCTATAAAAAAACTAGACAAATCAATCATTTTATGAGTTAATTTCCACATAATGGTAATTAATTGGAGAAGCTAATGTAGTAATGTTGTTGTTGCAAATGTTCTTTAGCTTTTTTTGTTGTTGTTTTAGTTGGAAAAAGTAGTTTTCATCCATCTATCTTCCATAGACTTGGAATTTGATAAAACTTACTACTTTTTATAAAACTTATAGTCTCTTCCATAGAACGGTATTGTTATTTGTCAGCTCTATAAAAAAACTAGACAAATCAATCATTTTATGAGTTAATTTCCACATAATGGTAATTAATTGGAGAAGCTAATGTAGTAATGTTGTTGTTGCAAATGTTCTTTAGCTTTTTTTTGTTGTTGTTTTAGTTGGAATCCAATAAGTCATGCGGTAATAGTCGCATTTTCTCTTTCTATCCCAACTCAATTTGTTTCTACACAAATTATTCACGTACTGTAGGTTAAACTACCATTAAAAATTATGAGATAAGAAGCTCCTTCTAGAAACTTTGTGTAGTTATTAACTCAAGTCGTAAATTTTAGGGGTGATCCGGGTTTTAACACCGACTAATCTCTCCAGTGTGAGTGTAGCCGTCAATACTTACCAGGTTTTCTAATGGGACTAAATTAGGCTTAGAACTTTTTCCCAAAACCCGAAACCCGGACCTGACCCGAACCGAAATATCCGTAACCAAACCGAACCGATAGAAGGCAATTTATCCGATAGATAAAATATTTGAATATATGTGGGTATCGGATAATACCCAAACCGAATCAATATCTGATCGGGTTACTTGAATGACCCGAATTATAAGTAATTTTTCCTTTTTTTTTGAATATTTCTATGAGTTTTCGGATATATTACAATTTTTGATTTTTTTTCTTAATTTTTTTTTTTGGATTTCCAGATATTTTTGGAGGTTTCATGAATATTTTCCGAGATTTTGAATATATTTTTGGGTTTTAGGATATATTTTTTAGGTTTTAAGGTTTCTTTTCAGGTTTTTGGATAATAAATACCCGAAATACCCGAACCAGAACCATAACCGAAAATTTTTGGGTAATATTTGGTCCTAAAATTATAGACCCGAACCGACCCAGAACCGAAAATACTGACCCGATACCAAACCAAAACTCCTTAGGAACCTATATGGGTATAGACTTCATATACCCGATAGACCCGGACCCGAACGGTTCCAACCCGAACCCAACCCAAACACCCAAAGTCCCAGGCCTAGACTAAATCATGGCGCCACTTCGACTGGCCAAATGAGAATGATTTAAAAATCCATGCTTGAGGAGAATCGATCAATGGCCTAGATAGAGTAGCACCTCCTCAAGTGAGAACCACTAAACCACCACCACTTAGTTTACCATATACTTCTTATTTTCTCTTATTTTATGATTTTGTAAAGAAATTTAAGTAGTATAGTGAATTTTTGTAATTACTAGATAAGGCCCCGTGTAAATGCAGAGTTTATTTTAAGATTTTTAAAATAATTTAAGAAACAATCTTTAACAAAATATGATTACTTTTAAACGTAAGTAAAAAAATATTGAAAATCCTATAAGAAATCTCTGAATAACATAAAATGCTTCATTTCCACTATACAATAAAGAGTAATAGTCATATCACAATTTTTTAATAAGCATATTTGATATACCTCTATTTTATACACTTTTTACATCGCTTTTATATACTTTATGCATGGTTTTACCGTGGTTTCTTACTTTAAAAGGTAGTTTTTATGGATATATAGTGCCAAGAGTCATTTCAGGTCATAAGATGCATTTTGGAGCAAAACAAAGGAAAATGTCCTCAAAGCAGCTTCATGCACTAGCATCAACTTTGGAAGGAGCTAAAAAACATTATACTCAATGGAATTCACCAAACCCAGTTCTCTGAGATGCCTACGTGAGTCAGATTTCCAACGCAATTGGAATCACGAAATTTGGCCGAGTAGAATTGGAGATATGACGATTATAGTGAAGATATATACGAAAGAGCTTCATCGGACTGCATCAGTACTCAAACGGGAAGCAACGGCATGGACACTTAAACTCAACGGATTTAAATGAAACTTGGTATCAAGATAGCCAGATGAGTTAGTGTTCCAATGCAGTTGGAATTATGAATTTGGTCGAGCAGATTAGAAGATATCACGTTTTAACAGAAGATTGGTCCAGACGAGCCAGAACCGGACACATCACTATCCCACGTCCCGGTCGACCGCGCCCGGTCGGACAGGAGCTTTAGGGCCCTCGTCCGACCCGAACTTCCTTCACGCCACCCACGTCCCGCTCGACCGAGCCCGGTCGGACAGGAGCTTTAAGGCCCTCGTCCGACCCGACTTTTCTTCACCACTCGACCGACAGCTCGACCGACCCGCTCGACCGACAACTATCCCGCTCGACCGCTCAACCGCCCCGCTCGACCGACGACCGTCCCGGTCAACCCGACTCGCTTCTGAAGCCCGTTTGGCATGTTTTCAAGCCCAAACTTACGCCGCCTCTTATGTTTCGACCAAGACCTAGGTCAAGCCGCCCTTCAACTTCTGAAGCATTATAAATACATATTTTTAGCCTTGTAAAAGAGAGAGCCACACAAATAGAGATACACAACATATTATTTTCAATACAAGTTCTTCTAGTTTACTTTCTTTCTTTGTCTCTTTCAAGAGAGGATTTTGAACCTCTGTTCTTATGAATATGAGTTCGACTTCCTTCTCTATGTCTGAGTAGTTACCTTGTTAAGTGATAGGAAATCAAATGATAGTGTTCATGCTTGCTTGATAATCGAACCATAGAATTAGGGGTTTACATATACTCTTCACATTTGCTTGTGTTCATTGCTTGGTGTTGATCTGGCCAATCAACATATGATCCTAGGCATATTTGAGCAACGAAAGTGATGAATCATTCGCCTGAACTAGTATTTGGTGGGCAACTTATCTTAGACTACGAAAGTTGATTTACTAGAGGTTGTGAACAATTGAGACTTGACCGAATTAATGCTTGCTTGATTATCTAAGGGCACTCCAAAAGTTTAGCGATTAGATAGATCAACATAGGGGTCGGAGCGACGACAGTGGAAAGATCTAAATTAGTGTCTTGAGTTCTAGGTGGTACCACATTCTTAAAACCCTAACAAATCGAACTTGCTTGCTTGAATCACTTATCCCGCGATTATCCTATTGCTTAGCGCCTTACCATCTATTGATTTACAACTTTACTTGCTTTGTTTACATGCTTTCTTACTTGCTTTAATCGTGACAACAACCCAATCTATATTGCTTGCCTAGCTAAATCTCGATCTCATACCTCGTAGTGCACAATCTGGTCCTTGTCTTCGATAACCCGTTGCTACTCTCGATCTGTGCACTTGCAGAATTAAGGGTAGAAATTGGGAAAAGTCTGATCCCCATCAAGATTTTTGGCGCCGTTGCCGGGGACCAATTCGTGCCTACGAGTTCTTGAAAGAGATATAGGCTAGGTTTTTCTGTTTCTAGTTATTTAATCTTGTTTTTCCTTTTTTGTTTTGATTTTTCAGGTTTTAGGTTTTTCTCCAAGATGGAAAAGGATTCGAGAAGTCCTAGTCCAATAAGGGCGATTCCAATACGCCACATATCTCCTCCTAGAGACAGTCCAATAGAGAAGAGGATCTCGAATCCTCAAGCTATTTCACCTTCATGGGATTCTCGCAATAGTCCTCCCGGACTAGCTCCCTTGAAAACCAAGAAGAACCTTCTCCCCTACCTTAATGCGGCCGACCTGGAGACGTCTAGCCAAGCCTATTATGAAAGAGAAGAACACCTTCTAACCTCACCAGAAGAAGAAATCGACCCGGAGCTGATTGAGTTTGTGAAAAGAGACAAATTCCATGATCTCTACAATGAGCATGCACTAGAACACATGGATTACTTTGAAGGCCTTTGTGATTCTTATGGAGTCTTTGACTTTGAGAAGAAACTAATGCTATTTAGCATGTCTTTAGCTGGGAGAGCTCTTGAGTGGGCGCAATACTCTCCTCCTTTTCAAATCAACTCTTGGTTGGACTGCAGAGAAGCTTTCTTGAAGAGGTTCAGCAGAAAACCACCTTTCAAATCCAAGTATGACCAAAGCTCCTACCCTCACCACAACCAATCCTATGAAGAAGAAGATGATACCCCTCTACCATCGGAGTCCATCAATGGCGACCTAATCAAGTATGTAGTAAGAGATCATTTTCATTACTTCATATCGGAGTGTGCTCAAGAACATGTTGAAAATTTCGAAAATCTTTGTGATTACTATGGTTTGGGAGAAAACCCAAAGAAGATCAGCTTGTTCCAAACATCCCTAGCTGGCCGAGCTCAAGAGTGGGTTAGATTTTATGCCCAACATGACTTTAAGACATGGAGAAGATACAAGGAAGCTTTCCTCAACAAGTTTGCTCGTGAACAACCCTATGCACCACTATTCAACCCCAACCACCCACCCTATAGACACCACCAACCTCCACCTCACATTGAGCAGCTACCCCAAGCTACAAAAGGACTTCCCCACAGCCCACGCATAACCAGACTTGAAGAGATGATACAAGAGTACCTTGACTATCAAGTCGCTAGTACAAGAGAGATGGAGAAGAAGATCGAATATGTTCAACTCACCCTTGGAGAAAAGATGGATGTTCTTTTCAACCAAGTTATTAAGCTTGACAAAGATATCAAGCAACTCAAAGAAGACCATGATCGATCCCTCAACCTTATCAAGCTAGATGTCGCTGCAAAATATCATGAGCTACTTGGCAAGAGCATTGGTGCTAATAACATCAATGATGACAACTGCAAGCACCTTGGAATACTTTATAACCGGATGTCTGCTGTTGAAGAATCCCTATTCTGTAAGAATCAGAGAGAACGAAGCCCCACACCCAAACCTCCTCTTTTCCCTTGCAATGTCATCACAGCAATCGCCAAAGAACACTCATCACATCTTGCAAGAAAAGAAGAAGAAGACCAAGAGTATGAGGAAGACTATGATGATGAGGAAGAAGAGAAGCAAAGTCTGAACAGTAATGCAAGCTCTAGAGGGAGTGAAACTAGTCCACAACAGCTTGACGCAAGATTTTCCCCACCTCCATCCCACGCACTCGCCCAACCTAGAATCACCGGTATTCAAAGAAAGAGAACCATCCCGGACGAACCTGAGGGTTCATTCCAATATGATCCCATAGACCCTACTAAGATAAGCTCAGAGAAGCGCAAGGAGTTTAACAAGAAGGTGAAATCTATACCATTCTATGTCCCTTTTGAAGAAGCTTGGAATAACCACGATTTGGTTGAGTTTTTCTTTAGTAGCAATGAAACCAAGGATGAGATAAAGCAACTCTTCCGGCGTGCCCGCCTCTCTATGTCATCTTATGCAGCAACCCTACCCCCATCCCCGCCCCTACACCTCCTCCCACGTGGTACAGCAACCCCATCTCCAGAGAGAAGCTAGCTGAATTCAACCGCTTTGTCTAAACACTACCGGCAAGCATGTCTTTCCATGATGCTTGGAGGAACCACCCGCTTACCAACTTCTTTCACAACTGCAAAGAATCCCCAGAAGAGATCAAGGAGCTCTATGAGAAAGCCAAGAAGCAACCGTCATTCAGAACCCTCTACAAGATCGAACACCCAGGACAATTTTCTATACCTTGCACCATTAGTGGAATGTACTTCGATGGAACCATCTGCGATTCTAGTTCATGCATCAACCTTATGCCAACCTCCACTGCAAAACTTCTTGGGATCACACGCCTACAACCCTCCCAAATCAGCATTGGACTTGCTAACCTCACCATTGCACAACCTAGAGGTGTTGTTTATGATGTATTGCTCAAAATTGGAGACACAAAGATACCGGTGGATTTTCATATAATGAACATCAAAGGAGGAAGTGACATGCCCATCATACTTGGAAGATCTTTCTTGGCCACTGCTGGAGCCATCATGGACTGGCCAAAATGAAACAACCATTTCTCCTTTTTTTTTATAATCAAATCAATACTCAGCGGAAGTCTTTAAATAATAAATCAATAATTAATAAATCGAATCAATTCAACAAATAATTCCGGAAATAATAAATAACTCTAGCAACCTAAACACCAGGTTTGCAAAACACATAAATCCAATAACCAATAAACTAACAACCTAAAAGCAACGGTTTGCTAGCCACATAAGAATAAATAAAACCAACATCCTATCATCCTCTTCATCTCTCGGCCTCATTCCGCGGTCGAACATTCCTGATACCTGCATCACATTACGAAAGAGATGCGTGAGTATTATCATAAATACTCAGTGAGACGGTCATCCCGTCTACAGGCCAATTACGCCAACCACTAGACAATACATCAATCCAAAGCAACAATAAACAACAATATCAACAATAACCATTAACAATAACCACCAACAATAAACCACCACAACAACAACTCGACAAACTCGAAACAGCAACAATAGTGTCGACCGACACCTAACATGGTGTCGCTCGACACTAGCGCCTCTGTGTCGACTTGGTGTTGTTCGACACTGCCCCGACCACAACAGACCAAAAGCGACGAAACAACATAGAAACACCAATTCCGTGGGATTCAACCCCCACAAACGATTTAACACTTAATAAACGAAGAACAACTCAAGAACAACTCGAAAACTCAACAATAAACTCGAATCCAAGGAATCTCTAGTGATTCACGGACCTACAGTCGCGCACTCACCTTAGAACGGATTAGAAACGAAGGGGAAGATGGAAACCACGAAGAACAGCCACAAATCACTCCAAAACTCCAGAAGTCACCTCCAATCTCCAAAAATCGCCTATATGACTCTCTGCCTCGAAAACTGTGCCAAAAAGTGACTTCTTTCGCTTAAAAACGCGACCTAGGGCTTCCTTGCCCAAAACCAGCCTAAACCGAGATCAACTCAAATCGAACCGGTCGAATTCCCAATAGCCGGTGTTGAGCGACACCCTCCCTGGTGTCGATCGACACCACTCGACCAAACCAACAAACCGAACAACAAATCGACTTAAACCAAAATCGATTCCAATAACCGGTGTCGATTGACACCCTACGGGTGTCGCTCTACACCAACTGTCCAGAAGTAATTTTACACATTTTTCTACACAATGCTTGAACTTTTAGACCGACTACACAACAATCAAACAAGAACATGCACAGCCAACCCGAGATTCACACTGTATAGAGTATATGCAACTACTCCCGATCACTTGGTGTCGTCCGACACCACTTACAAAACAGCACTTCAGGTTTATGGATGTTACAATTCTCCCCCACTAAATTGGATTCGTCCTCGAATCCGAACACAATGCGTCTACCAAAGACCACAAAACCCGGCCCCCCACTGGCCCAACATAAGAGATCTTCCACTAATCTCAGAGATTCACGTCTAATCCTATGTTATACACACGTTCCCAGACATTATTACTCCTCAACTCAACACCACAACTCTAAAAACCAAAACATGAGACCCACCCGTCTCCTCGAGAGATCCACCCGTCCCTCGATACCCCTATTGTGACCCACCCGTCACAATAGTAACCACAAAATCCACTTATACTGGAACCACAAACCAACCAGAGATTGATATATCCATATTTTACATGTTTTTACTATGGTTTTTAATATCTTTTATAACATAAATAATAAGGTTTTTGTGTTCAAGAGGTAGTTTTCTTGTATATTGTGGTTTTGAGATACCAACAGGTCAAAATGGAAAAAAGGAGGCAAAATGGAGCAAAAGGACTTCAAACAATGATCCATACAAGTTTCCAAGTCAAGAGCTTCAATAAAACTCCAAAAATCCAAATTCCGCAATCGGACAGAACCGGAGCACTAGAGAGATGGCCGCGGTAAAGGGTCCTCCCGACGTCCAAATCCCATGATCTTGATATGGAAAGATAGATAATTGAGTCATGCATCGCGGCGAAGTAAAATTGGGCCATTTGGAGGTTACATCCGGTCTAGACTTGTTTTCTCCCAAGACATGTCCTTTTAATGAGTAAAGGAAGCCCATGGAGATTGGATGAGTGAAATGGACCGGGACCACTTCGGGCCAAGCCTAAAATTCATCAGAACTCAAGCCCACATCTTTACAAGCGATTTGGAGGCGGCGGCCTCGACCCTCTCAAGACTTGGTGAGCAAGCTCAAAGGAGAAGAAGAAAAGGAAACTTTCCTCTTCTTGTCCGCGCCTTAACTCAGCCGACCTAGACTCCTCCTCACCTATATATACTTGCTTTTAGCCTCTTGTATCAATCATCCTACAATTCCTTGAATCTCTTAATAAATTTCTGAGCCACTTAGGAGGTCTCCTCTCTTCCCTTTTCTTTTCTTCCATTGTAAATATTTACATGTTTCTTTAAGTTTTGCATACATCTATGAGTAGAGGTTTCTCTCCATGAAGGAGCCACGGTTTGATCTCTATCACTCCGCCTCTTTTCAGTGGAATCATGAGACTCCTTCTATCTCTTAGATCTATTGTTGAATTATGGATCCTTCAATGAGGACATGACATAATTGCCTTCGCTATTCGGTTGTTAAATAAAGGGGAAACCTTGTGGTTCTCCATCTTTATTTAAACCTAATGCTTGTTGCTAGAGATGATCAACTAGCGACTTGATCTAAGGTTGATATACTCTCCAAAAGCTTGTTATATCTCCGGATCTAATATTTGATGGGCAAATCGTTTTAGGCTATGAAAGTAGACCTAAGGAGTTTTGTGAACAATCATTACCTAACCGTAATGCATGTCTCACTCTACAATGACCATGCGAAAGCTGAGCCCAATTGTTTAAGAGACATAGGGGATTGGAGCCACGAAAGTGGGAAAATCCTTCATTAGTGTTTTGAGTTCATGAATCGGATTTAACAATCTTTTCAATCGATTTGGCACATGCCTTTGCGAATGTTTCCATTCAACTATATTTATCTTTTGCTTTATGTTTTGCATTGTTAATATCTTTATGTTTTACAAAAACCAAAAAACACAAAACCCCTTTTTCATATTGTCGATCTAGCTTAGTTTGCATCTCATGATCTTGAAGTGTACATTCCGCAATCCTCAGTGGTTCGACCCCTAAATACTACAATTGTCTGTTGTGCACTTGCAACTCACGGTTTGTTTTAGGGTTATTTATTACTTGCATATCCCACACACATCAGAGATACCCACGATCTCCCCACCTCAAACCCGAACTCTCGTTTCTGCCTAACCGCGTAATTTTCCTGCATATCCTGAGCTTCCTTCTTGTTCAGCCTTAAACACGGACCTTCTCCATCATTTCCTGAACAAAAGTATCTCCATAAATGTTGCGCTCCCCCACTTGGGTTCAGCATCCAGACATCCTGCATGGCCTCCCATGCAAAGCCTCACAAAACTCTCTTAGGTAGAACAACTCTCCGTCGACTCAACTCCATGCAACCAGCTGCTCTAACACGGCCGTACGTAGCCGAAATTCCTCCACCGGCCACCTTGGTCAAAACTCGGATGCTCAACAGCGCTGCTCCGGATTCCGATACACTTGGCACACTCCGGAGTAAGGAAACATTTAATTGTTTCCGAGTCAAACACCTCTGAAACTCAACGCCGCCCACTAACAACGTTTTTATCCAATTCCACCAATTGTGAAAAAGATTTCTAAACTCTGTGATCTGGCCTGACTGACTCGTCTGGTGATGTGTGGTCAGGTTTTACCGACTTTTTAAATCCTGCAAGTGCACAGATCGCAGAAGTACGGGTTATCGAACACAAGGACTGGCTAAAATGAATACACTTTAAATCTATGGAGTTCGGATCAAGCTAGAATAAGATAAAGGATGATTGGTTGGTGGTCTAATAACTAAATACTAAAGCTAAGAAATCGAGGTTGTAAAGCAATGAAGGAAAGGCGTTAGGTCTCTAGGGGCTAATTCGCAGAGAAGCAAGCAATGATCAGTTCGATGATAGATATGAATCAATTTAGGGATGATGGGATGATAGATCCGTCTAGAACACAAAACACGAAAATAAGTCTTTCCACTTCCGTGGCTCCGACTCCTATGATAACTTATCTAATCTCTAAACTTTCGGTATGTCCTTAGATAGTTATTCAAGCATTAAATCGATCAAGTTCGGATATAGTTCACTAGGCTTAGTAAATCAACTTCCGCAGTCTAAGAAACCTAGCTTGTCAAAGAATAGGTCCTGCGAATGATACAGCACTTCCGTGGCTCAAATCAACCTAGGATCGGATTGCTAGATGCGCGGTAAAGCAATCAGCATTAATAAGTGAACAAAACGAGACAAAGACTCTAATGATATCCCTAACAGTTCATCGAAATCATAGATCAAGCAAACAACTCAATGAATTAGTAACCCTAGCAACCTAACAAGTGAATTACTCAGACATGATCAAAGTAACAACACAGAGAGATGGAGAAAGCATGATAATAGATAAAGGTTCATAAATCTTCTCCAAATTGTAGTGAGGAGGAGAGATCCTCTCCTTGAAATCTCTAGAACAAAAGTAGATCTATAAAACTGTAAAACAATGTGGCTCTGCCGTTCTCTTCTTTCTAAAGAGGCTAAAAATTTGTACTTATAGTGCTAGGTCTTCCAGGGGTCGAGATTAGGTAAACTGGCCGAGTAAATCGTGAAAACGTGCAAAACGGGCCTTAGTCGGCTAAGGCGGGTCGAGCGGGGCGGTCGACCGGTCAGTCGGGATGATGGTCGGGTCGAGCTGGCGGTCGAACGGTCGCACTGGATAGTGGTCGAGCGCGCACGGGATGGTGAAAAGAGGTCGGGTCGGACGAGGGCCATGGAGTCCCTGTCCGACCGGCTCGGTCGACCGGATCGGTCGTCGTCTTGAAGGAAGGTCGGGTCGGACAGGAGCCTTGGAGTCCCTGTCCGACCGGCTCGGTCGACCGGTGTCATTGTGCGGTTGGGTCGGACGGGAGCCTTGGCGTCCCTGTCCGACCGGCTCGGTCGACCGGCTGGTGTATATGTCCGGTTTTTGGCTGACCTGACACTCTTCACTAAAATGATCATATCTTCCATTCTACACGTCCAAATTGCATGATTCCAATTGCGTTGGAAAGTTAACACATGTAGACACCGCGACAAACTGGTTTTGGTGAAATCCATTGAGTAGAATGTTTTTGGGGCTCTTCCAAAGTTGATGCTGTGTCACGGAGCAGCGTAAAGTCAAAATCCTGTGGTTTTGCTCCGAAATGCATCTTTCGACCTGTTTAGAATCTTAGTACTACAAATCCACAAAACTACCTTTTTAGATCGAAAAGCCTTTAAATACCTTATAAAAAGCATAGTAAAACCATATAAAAAGGGGACAAAATAGAGGTATATCAACTCCCCCAGACTTAGATCTTTGCTTGTCCTCAAGCAAATATAATCCAAATCAGAGAAAGGGGTTTGAAAACGTAGAAACTCCTTATCCTTTTTGAGAAACCTGTTTTGGCTTCCTCTCCTGTATTCCACTAAAAACATAACCAATGTTAGACTAGCTTTACATAATACTCGGCAAGCTTAGCGAACCATACCAAACTCAACTAGTCTCATCCAGCACTCCAGACTTTCCATTGTTAACTCCTTGCGTAAATTTAAAATGTGCGGTCTTTATCAAGGGAATATCGATCATTAAGTACTTGTTCTTACCCACTTGAGTCTCTCCAGGATAGTCCTTTTTGAAGCTTTTGAGTTATTTTCCTCTCTCTTTTCTTTTGAAGGATCGATCTTTCCCTACTTTTCTAGGGTATCATTTTATTTTTTCTATCGATCCTCCTTCCCTTCCTTTTTCTTTTGGGGAATAACATAGGATAGGCTTTTGCTTTTTCCTTGTTTTTGGTAGGTCTCCATAAGACAAGAAATTGCAGACGTATGCATTCCTCTTGCTTACACGTTTTCCTTGTGCTTAAAAGCTTTTGATTTTCATTTTTCTGAGAGAGAGGAGAACTGCACTTTGTATTGGACACACCCTTTTGAGATCAAGCGAGGAACGACTCATATGTATGCCAAGTCCCTTGACAAGAAAAACTAGATTGATTAGGGTGGAGTTAACGTTAGATTGTCCGGGTACCTTAGAAATGTTGCCAAGTCAGTAGGCCGATCCACCGTTAGAGGTTCTGTTAGGCTTATGTCTGCAACTGATGTCCGCTCTAGGATCATAGATTGTTAGCACAACACCGGAGAATCATAGAGATAACTCATAATTTCCAACTAAGGTTTTGACTCAATAAAACATGAAAACATAAGAAAATGACATAAAAATATAAGAAAAGAAAAAGAATACATTAGTAAAGGATAAAACTCCCCCCAAACTTAACTTGCACCGCCCTGGTGAAAGCAAATCAAATTAAGGGTGAGAGGAAACAGACTCAATAAAGAAAAATAAAAATAAGTTCATTAAAATAAGATAAGGATAGAAAATGGAGTTAGGTGTCCATTGCACCGGATACCGAGTGAAGTGTGGGTGCCTAGGTGGAGGTGTATTGGCTGGTCGCGCTCTCCTCCTCGTCGGTAGAGTCTTCATCAGAGCCAAGTGTAGAGGTGAGTGAGAACTCTCCAAGGTCTGGCTCATAGGTTGATGTGGAAGGGCAGAAAAGGCGATCGGGAGCGATGTGGCGAACAACACGGATGAGGCGCGAGATGAAGCGGGATTGGCACTGGACGGTTCTCTCCAGATGGCCAAGGCGGTCTAAAGCCTGGTTGGTGGCTTGGTTGGCTGTCATAACGTTTATGTTCTGAATGGGGCGCCTTGCCTTCATGGTCCTCTGCGTAAGATAGTAGGTGTTTATCTGGTAGCGCGGTGTTTCAGGGGTTTCAATGAAGTACCTCTCTGGTGGTGGTGAGAATGTAACAGCACCGGAGCTGAGGAGTGGGAGGTCGTCACTAGGTAGTTGCACAAGCGCGGTGTCAGACGTTCCAATGGGGCATACATAGCAAAACTGGGTTGGGTTCTTGGTCCAGCCATTTAGGAAACGAATATGTTGAAGGGCTGTGAGGTCTAAAGGAGCGGCGTTGTTAATGGGCCGGTAATGTGAGATGTCAATCTTGCAATGGTTGACAATTGCTGTGATAAGTCTCCCAAAATGCACAACAACCTTCTTGTTGTCGGTGTGCCGTGCCAAAAGCTTCACATTGACAAGTGTTTTTGCAATCAAAAGGCCAAGGTTTGCATTTTATTTGTAGCGGAAGAAGGGCGTTGTCAGGATGTAAAACTCGTCTGCTGTGACTTTGCTGGTTTCCGGTTTGCACTGCAGAGTGGTGGTGATGAGGCGGTGCACATAGCGGATTGCCGGATGAGAGATTCGTGAAACCTTTGATCGGGAAGCGAGGAACGGTTCATCAGTGAAGTGGGTCCAGTTGGAGAAGTCATTATCACGAGTGAGGTGGTTCTCCTTGAAGTCATGAGAGGTCTCATTGGCGAAACCAAAGAGTTTGCAAATGGTGGCGATGGATACCCGACCACTTTGATCCAATTGGGGATTGGGAGAGCTAAAATCGAAATCCAATTGAAGAAGTACCAAATCTCTTTAAATCCTTCCTAAAATTGATTTTGGTTTAGAAAAATCGGTTTGGTTTGGTTAAAACCGGTTCAATTTAAGTGGGAAGGAGAAGCTTATCTTGATTTTGGGTGGATGGTTTGTTGTTTGGTCGATTGGTTCGGTCGACCCAGAGTGTTTTGGTCGACCGGTCGACCGAACCTCTTGGAGGCCCTGCCCGAACGTGTTTGGTCGACCCAAACGGCTTGGCTTCTCCACTTCTATGTTCCTCTTGCACCATTGTGATATCCATTCCTCTTATCCTGCTAAAAGAAAACAAAGAAAACAAAGTAAAACTAAAACTAAAAACTGAAATTTAAAGGTGTTACCTGTGGTTTTGCTCCGAAATGCATCGCTCGACCTGTTTAGACTCTTAGTACTATAAATACACAAAAACTACCTTTTTAGATCGAAAAGCCTTTAAATAACTTGTAAAAAGCATAGTAAAACCATATAAAAAGGGGACAAAATAGAGGTATATCATCTGGCCCAACTCTGTCGTCGACGTGTACACACGCGCCACTCCTCCATTCTGATCCAACGACTGCAACACTGCGATCTGAGCCGCTGACTGAATCGCCAATGGTTGATCTGCCGCCACTGACATCGGCTGCAACTTGGGAGACATCTGCCTGATATGCCCTGGTTCCCTACAGTAGAAACACACTGTAGCCTTCCTGGATGCCTCCCTCTTGGGACAACTAGCAACCCTATGCTCCATGCTCCCGCAGCCATAGCAACCACCTTTGCTGCTCAAGCTACTAACAGACATCTCGTCTGCTCTCCTCTTCTGTCCCTGCGCAGGCTTGTCGCCCCTGCCAGAACCAGACTCAACACTCTCGCGCTGCTGCTGGCCCCTCTACCGGGTAGCAGGAGCAACTGCAGATGGCACCGCTACCGGACCAACCTGCTCACGAAGGTCCTCCTCAATGGAAGCCGCCAGCTCCACTAACTCTGCTCTCGTGGTGTACATACCACCTCTGCACTAAGTCCTGATACTCGACCGAAGACCCTGTAAGAACCTCATCGTCAGGGCCCGCTCGCCCTCAAAACCAAAACCCGTATGCACCACGAGTCTGCCAAACTCCGCATCATACTCCCGCACTGATCTCTCTCCCTAAGTCAATGCCATGCATCTCATATGGAATTTGTCTCGATCCTCCTGAGGGAAATACTTGGCGTTGAACTCCGCTAGGAATTTGCCCCAAGTCCACACACCCTCCGAGTCACAACAGATCTCCACCACAAATGCGCATCTCCACTAAGATAATTCACCGCTAGCTCAACTCGATACTCCTCTGGACACCTGACTGAACCGAAGTTCCGCTCCAGTCTCTGCCGCCACTCATCGGCCTGCTCGGGCTCACTCCCGCCCTCAAAGAATGGTGTCCCAATCCTCTGCTGATACGGGATAAGCTTTTCCCAATTTCTATCCCTTTTCTGCAAGTGCACATATCGAGAGTAGTAACGGGTTTATCGAACATAAGGAGCAGAGAGATGCACTACAAGTTATGTAATTCCAATTTAGCTAGGACAAGATAAGGGTTTTGGTTGTGATTGGTAAGATAGCTAACTAAACTAATTGAAATCGATGTAAAAACAGTTAAAGATCAAGATACGAAAGCGCTAGGCAATGGGAGACTCGCAGAGATTCATGATTACTAGGTTAAATCAACTTATTAGGGGGTTTAATTGGGTGCCGTCTAGAACTCAAAACACAGATGTAAGATCATTCCACTTCCGTGGCTCCGACCTCTTCGTTAACTAACCTAATCGCTATTCTTTCGGAATGTTCTTAGATTGTTAAACAAGCATTAATTCGTTCAAGTCTCAATTGTTCACAACCCCGCATAGATCAACTTCCGCAGTCTATGAAGTGTTGCCCACCAAATACTAGTTCAGGCGAATGATACAGCACTTCCGTGGCTCAAGTCTACCTAAGATCTGATGCTAGTTGATCAGAAAAGCATGCAGCAATAAGATCAAGCAAAGGTGAAGAGCTATAATGATGAACCCCTAATTTGATTTAGAACCCTAATAATGCATGGACTCTTTGATTAACCCACGACCTAACAAGTGAATTACTCAGACATAATGAAAGTAACAACGCAGAAAGATGATGAAGAAAGCATAAATATAGAACAAAGGTTCAGAAAACTTCTCCAAATTGTGGTAAGGAGGAGAGATCCTCTCCTTAAAGTCTTTAAGAACAAAAGTGGATCTATTAAACTCTAATACAATGCGGATCTCTTTTCTAAAGAGGCTAAAAAGGTGTATTTATAGTGCTAGGTCTTCCAGGGGTCGAGATTAGGTAAACGGGCCGAGTAAATCGTGACAACGCACAAAACGGGCCTTACTCGGCTAAGGCGGGTCGAGCGGGAAAGGCGGCGGTTGAGCGGGGTGGTCGACCGGTCGGTCGGGATGATGGTCGGGTCGAGCTGGGCGGTCGAGCGCGCACGGGATGGTGAAAAGAGGTCGGGTCGGACGAGGGTCATGGAGTCCCTGTCCGACCGGCTCGGTCGACCGGATCGTGAAGGAAGGTCGGGTCGGACGGGAGCCTTGGAGTCCCTTTCGGACCGGCTCGGTCGACCGAATGTCATTGTGCAATGAAGGACGGCCGGGTCGGACGGGAGCCTTGGAGTCCCTGTCCGACCGGCTTGGTCGACCGGCTTGGTGTAACGTCCGGTTTTCGGCTGTTCTGACACTCTTCACTAAAATGATCATATCTTCCATTCTATACGTCCAAATTGCATGATTCCAATTGCGTTAAAAAGCTAACTCATGTAGGCATCGCGGCAAACTGGTTTTGGTGAAATCTATTGAGTAGAATGTTTTGGGGGTTCTTCCAAAGTTGATGCTGTGTCGCGGAGCGGCGTAAAGTCCAAATCCTGTGGTTTTGCTCCAAAATGCATCTTTCGACCTGTTTAGACTCTTAGTACTATAAATCCATAAAAATACCTTTTTAGATCAAAAAGCCTTTAAAAACCTTATAAAAAGCATAGTAAAACCATATAAAAAGGGTACAAAATAGAGGTATATCAACTCCCCCAGACTTAGATCTTTGCTTGCCCTCAAGTGATAGTAGGATTTTACTACGAATTAACCTATTAACACTATCATGTCGATGCAGTGTAAGAAGGTGTCAAATCCAAATGGGCGAGATGCTATGCAATCAGGACGTGATCGAGTGAAGGTAAGTCAAGCCAAATGCAAGGGTGTGAATTCTAAACTATCAACCTAAACACAGATATGGAAAATGCAAATACAAATGCAATTGTACTTCACGGCGTCCAGACACGACGCTATCAAGTGAACAAAGGTAAAATGTAAAACGATAAACTAAAAACCATAAGCTAGAATGAACAAATGCAACAAGATGAAAAGACAAAAGCTTTAAGAATTAAACTCAAGATCAAAAACTAATTAAACAAAGGATCCTAAGAATGGGTGTTATGGATCAATGAAATTCCATGGTCAACACTATGGTGTTCAACAAAACTCAGACAGAGCTGTTCCCTTGGCTGCGAACTCGATAGCAAGCTAATCCACTCTCGTGGCATAACCTATCGAGTTGGTGTGTGTTCCTGACCCACTCTCATGGCGAAATCCACACCAACAAGCATTAGGAATCAGTTCGCAAATGCTAAAGTGCAATCAAAAACGCTAGTATCCTAGGTATGATATGCAAATTTCTTGTAAAAGCTGGTTCAGGCATTTCATCAAACACCTTCTGGGTGCTGAAATGCCTAGCTTCGGATTCCAAATGATCAAGAAGGAATCAGCATTAAGAACACTAATCAAGAAGGGAAACTATGAAATCAAGGCTTAAACACTCTAGGTAACCATGGATCTTCACTAATCTAACTCATCCTTAGGATTCTAAGAACACTACTCAGAAACCGACTTCATCAAGTCGAACTCGGAAAGCTGTAAAACTAGCATCAGAAGATAGACAGAAAGTAAGCAATCAAGTTCAAAGAAGGAAGCAAACACAAATTGATTAAAACTTAGAAGGAATCTGGAATGCAAATCAAGAACACTACAGAGGCGATTTTGTGTTTTCTGAAAGTTAAAAGCAAGATAAAAATTAAGATTGTTCTAATCTCATATTACAGAGTACTTATACTTAGGTTACAGAAAGGTAAAATAGGTCACGCGCGTGTGGACTCGACGTCCAACTCGACGTGTATGTGTGGAACTCGTCGAGTGCCCCTAAAGGTTGCACCTTTGGCTCCGACTCGATGTGCCAACTCGACGTGCATGTCTGGACGCCGTCGAGTTGGCTTTTCCTTGTACTCCAAGTCATCGTTTCCAGTCTCCTCTTCATCACTGCTTGATCAGGCAATCATCCTCCATCTTCAAGGCATCCTCCAAAGCTCCAAATGTACCTGATAACAAACACAAATGCGACGAAACGTGCAATGCTTATGCGAACGCTACGAAGTGCGGAAAGTGAATGCAAATGGAAGTGAAACGTGATGATGTGGTGTTATATGAATGCAGAAGTGATGAATAAATGATGCTAAAACAAGGCTAAATATGTGTACATCATCAAGCAATTAGAATCCAAATCGGAGAAAGAGGTTTGAAAACATAGAAACTCCTTATCCTTTTGAGAAATCTGTGGTGGCTTCCTCTCCTGTATTCCACTAAAAACATAACCAATGTTAGACTAGCTTCACATAAAGCTCGGCAAGCTTAGCGAACCATACCAAACTCAACTAGTCTCATCTAGCATTCCAGACTTTCCATTGTTAACTCCTTGCATAAATTTAAAACGTGCGGTCTTTATCAAGGGAATATCGATCATTGAGCACTTGTTCTTACCCACTTGAGCCTCTCCAGGATAGTCCTTTTTTGAAGCTTTTGAGTCTTTTCCTCTCTCTTTTCCTTTTGAAGGATCGATCTTTCCGTACTTTTCTAGGGTATCATTTTATTTTTTCTATCGATCCTTCTGCCTTTTCTTTTTCTTTTGAGGAATAACATAGGATAGACTTTTGTTTTTCCCTTGTTTTTGGTAGGTGTCCATAAGACAAGAAGGTGCAGACGTATGCATTCCTCTTGCTTACACGTTTTCCTTGTGCTTAAAAGCTTTTGATTTTCATTTTTCTGAGAGAGAGGAGAAACTGCACTTTGTATTGGACACACCCTTTTGAGATCAAGTGAGGAACGACTCATATGTATGCCAAGTCCCTTGACAAGAAAAACTAGATTGATTAGGGTGGAGTTAACGTTAGATTGTCCGGGTACCTTAGAAATGTTGCCAAGTCAATAGGTCGATCCACCGTTAGAGGTTCTGTTAGGCTTATGTCTGCAACTGATGTCAGCTCTACGGTCATAGATTGTTAGCACAACACCGGAGAATCATAGAGATAAATCATAATTTCCAACTAAGGTTTTAACTCAATAAAAACAGAGATTTTGAAAACGGTTAATAAGAGAAATAGATATAAGATGAAGACAAGACATGAACAAACGCATTAGTACCGACAATCCCCCCAGACTCAACTTGCACCGTCTCGGTGAAAGCAAATCCGATTAAGGGAGGTTAAAGACGTTTTGTGAATGAGAGGGAAGATGTAGCCTGATTAGACATTAAGTGCATGAAGAAATGACCTATTGGTGGTAAGTTGCTGTCCTTGTCCGTTGATAAGTGTGGTAAAATATGTCTCATGTTGCGTTAGAATGAACTCCAAAGCTCTTGAAGTCCGCGGAAGGTGAGGCATAGGTGGGATATGCTGTTTTGCTGGAGCAAACGGATATATGAACGTGGTTGTTCCTTGCCACATTCATTGTTAATATTGGAAGGGACAATTACTCCTTTCTTCATTTTCCGAGGTTTCTTCTCAATTTTCATGTTAGATTCTCAAATCTTTTTATCCAAAACTTCAAAAGCAAAACAAAAATCATTAAATTAATACAAAAAGTAAAAGAGGAGAGTAAAACTTATGGGTTGCCTCCCATACAGCGTTTGTTTAAGGTCTTTAGCTTGACCGTTTGTGCTTCAGACTGGTGAGGATCGTCCAAATCGATTCGGACTTCTTGTGATGTCTCTGTATTGGCTAGATACGGTTGAAGTCTTTGCCCATTGACTGTGAATTCGCCTCCTGATGGATTTAATAGCACAACTGCTCTGTATGGCCGAACTTCTTTGATTTTGAATGGTCCTGACCATCTAGAACGAAGCTTCCCGGGAAAAAGTTTTAGTCGGGAGTTGAAAAGGAGGACTTGATCATTTGGTGCGAATGTCTTTGGTATGATCTTCCTGTCATGGAAAGCTTTGGTCCTTTCTTTGTATATCTTCGCATTCTCATATGCAAGGTGGCGGATCTCATCAAGCTCATTGAGTTGTATGAGTCTTCTTTCTCCTGCTGTTTTAAGGTTGAAGTTTAGCTCCTTTACTGCCCATGCCGCCTTATATTCTAACTCAACAGGGAGGTGACAGGCTTTTCCATAGAATAAGTGGAAAGGGGTTGTGCCTAGTGGGGTTTTGAAAGCAGTGCGGTACGCCCATAGAGCGTCATCTAACTTGGCACTCCAATCCTTTCTAGTCTTTCCTGTAGTCTTTTGTAGGATGCTTTTAAGTTCTCTGTTTGAGATTTCCACTTGGCCACTAGTCTGAGGATGATATGGGGAAGCAACCTTGTGTGTCACTCCCTGCTTCTTCAAAAGGTTGGCGAAAATCCTGTTGATAAAGTGAGATCCTCCATCACTAATGACAATCCTTGGTACTCCAAATCTCGGGAAGATGATAGATTTGAACATCTTGATAACAACTTGAGAATGTATTGCTTCCACCCATTTCGAAACATAGTCCACTGCAACGAGAATGTATTGGTCACCAAAAGATGTCGGGAAAGGTCCCATGAAATCTATTCCCCACACGTCGAAGACTTCTACTTCTAGAATGAAATTTTGTGGCATCTCATTTCTTTTGCTTATGTTTCCCATTCTTTGGCAGGCATCACATCGGGATATGAAGGCGTGGGCATCTTTAAACATGGTCGGCCACCAGAATCCTGATTGAAGTACTTTAGAAACTTGTTTGTAAGTAGCGAAATGACCGGCATAGCTGGAGCTGTGGCAGGCGAATAATATTCCCTCTATCTCTTCCTCTGGAATACACCTACGAAACATACCGTCAGAGCATTTTTTATAAAGATAAGGTTCATCCCAAAAATACCGTCTAATGTCACGGAGAAATTTCTTCTTTCTGTAGCCAAAGAATTGTGGTGGTGGATGGTCTGCTGCAAGGAAGTTTGCAATGTGGCGAAACCATGGAGTGTTCGCTGATGAAATTCTTGGCTTTGGTTTGGGATGGCTTGACGGATGAGTCATGGTTGTTCTTGGGCCGCGTAAACAGTTTCTTCAGGCAGTCTGTCATCCAATGGCATGGTTACATTAACTCTCATGCGTGAAAGGTGATCCGCCACTCCGTTATCCGCACCTTTTCTATCCTTTATCTCGAGGTCAAACTCTTGGAGGAGTAATATCCATCTTAAAAGCCTTGGCTTTGCATCCTTTTTAGACAATAAATATCGCAGTGCGACATGGTCAGAATGAACTATTACTTTGGAGCCTACCAAGTATGATCGGAATTTCTCGAATGCAAAGACTATGGCAAGGAGTTCTTTCTCTGTAGTTGCATATTTGCATTGTGATTCATCTAGAGTTCGGCTAGCATAGTAGATGACATGTAACTTCTTATCCTTTCGTTGTCCAAACAACCAAGCTTTTTTTTTTTTTTATAATAATTATCGATGCGGAAATTCTCAAGAAGAAATCAATAATATTAAATAATAAATAATCGTTCAACAACAAAAGCCATAAACCAATAACCAAAAAAGAATAAACTCTAGCAACCTAAACACCAGGTTTGCTACATTATGAAAATAAAGACTAACACCCTAGAATCAGGAATTCCTTGTCAACCACAACAATATAGCCAGAATCAAATTCCTAATCTCATCATCCTCTTCTCTCGGTCTCTTTCCGCGGAAGAACATTGCTGTTTGGTTGGGATTAAACTTTTCCCAATTTCTACCCCTTTTCTGCAAGTGCACAGATCGAGAGTAGCAACGGGTATATCGAACACAAGGACCAGTTAGTGCACAACAAGGTATGAGATTGAGATTTAGCTAGGAAGGCAATATGAGTTTGGTTGTTGTCACGTTGAAAGCAAGTAAAGAAAGCAAGTAAACAAAGCAAATAAAGTTGTAAATCAATGGATGGAAAACGCTAAGCAATAGGATAATCTCGGGATGAGTGATTCAAGCAAGCAAGTTCGATTTGTTAGGGATTTAAGAATGTGTACCACCTAGAACTCAAGACACTAATTTAGATCTTTCCACTTCCGTGGCTCCGACCCCTATGTTGATCTATCTAATCGCTAAACTTTTGGTATGTCCTTAGATAATCAAACAAGCATTAATTCGATCGAGTCTCAATTCTTCACAACCTCTAGTAAATCAACTTCCGCAGTCTAAGAGAGATTGCCCACCAAATACTAGTTCAGGTGAATGATTCATCACTTCCGTGGCTCAAATCTACCTAGGATCATATGTTGATTGGCCAGATCAACACCAAGCAATGAACACAAGAAAAGGTGAAGAGTTTATGTAAACCCTAATTCTAGATATCGATTATCAAGCAAGCATGAACACTATCCTTTGATTTCCTATCACTTAACAAGGTAACTACTCAGACATAGAGAAGGAAATCGAATTCATGTTCATAAGAACAGAGATCCGAGATCCTCTCTTGAAGGAGACAATGAAAGAAAGCAAAAACTATAAGAACTTTTATTGAATAATATGTTTTGTATCTCTATGTGTGGCTCTCTCCTTTTACAAGGCTAAAAAGATGTATTTATAATGCTTCAGAACTTGAAGGGCGGGTTGACCTAGGTCTTGGTCGAAATATAAGAGGCGGTGTAAGTTTGGGCTTGAAAACGTGCAAAACGGGCTTCGGAAACGAGCCGGGTCGAGCGGGGCGTGTCGTGGTCGAGCGGGGCGGTCGACCAGTCGCACGGGATGACGGTCGGGCGCGCACGGGATGGTGAAAGGAGGTCGGGTCAGACGGGAGCCTTGGAGGCCCTGTCCGACCGGCTCGGTCGATCGGTGTCCTCGTGCAGTTAAGGACGGTCGGGTCGGACGGGAGCCTTGGAGGCCCTGTCCGACCGTTTCGGTCGAGCGGTTGGTGTAGACGTCCGGTTTTCGGCTGATTTGACACTCTTCACTAAAACGATCATATCTCCCATTCTACGTGGCCAAATTGCATGATTCCAATTGCGTTGTAAAGCTAACTCATGTAGGCATCGCGGCGAACTGGTTTTGGTGAAATCCATTGAGTAGAATGTTTTTGGGGCTCTTCCAAAGTAAATGATAGTGCATGGAGCTGCTTTGAGGACCTTTGCCTTTGTTTTGCTCCAAATTGCATCTTTTGACCTGAAATAACTCTTGGCACTATATATGCATAAAAACTACCTTTTAAAGCAAAAAGCCACGGTAAAACCATGCATAAAGTATATAAAAACGATGTAAAAAGGGTGTAAAATAGAGGTATATCAATTCCCCCAGACTTAGATCTTTGCTTGTCCCCAAGCAAATAGAATCTAAATCAGAGAAAGAGGTTTGAAAACATGAAAACTCACTTATCCTTTGGCACTTGTATCTTCCATTGCTCTGCTTTCACTTGGAGCAAAACTAACTTTGAATCTAGCCTTCCCGTACTGACCTTAAGCTTAGCGAACCATACCGGACCCAACAAATATTATCCAGCACTCCAAACTTTCCACTGTCAACTCCTTACAGTATTTAAAACGTGCGGTCTTTATCAAGGGAGTATTGATCACAGAGCATTGACTCTTACCCATCCAAGTGTTTGCCAAGACAGTCCTTTTTAGCACATCCAGTTCCATTCCTCTCTCTTTCTCTCTTTTCTTTTGAAGGATCGATCTTTCCCTACTTTTCTAGGGTATCATTTTATTTTTTCTATCGATCCTTCTTCCCTTTGAATATTTTTCTTTTCTGGGAATATCATAGGATAGGCTTTTGCTTTTCCTTGTTTGAGTAGGTCTCCATAAGACAAGAAGGTGCAGACGTATGCATTCCTCTTGCTTACACGTTTTCCTTGTGCTTAAAAGCTTTTGATTTTCATTTTGCAGATGAGAGAGAGGTGGACTGTATCTTTGGTGGACATGTCTCAACTAGACCGGGATGAGGAATCGTCTAATATGTATCTCAAGCCCCTTGACAAGAAAAATTAAAAGTTCAATTAGGTGGTGGAGTTGACTTTAGATTGTCCGGGTACCTTAGAAATCTTGCCAAATCAGTAGGTCGATCCACCCTCAGAGGTTCCGTTGGGCATTGTTCGGTGTCAATATTCACCTTTGTGATCACAAGAGCTTGGGCATGCTATGGTAAGCTCCTAGGATAGATCATAGTTTCCTAACTTATTTTGACTCAATAAAACAGAAGTTTTGAAAAAGGTTGATAAGAGAAATAGATATAAGATGAAGACAAGACATGAACAAACGCATTAGTACCGACAATCCCCCCAGACTTAACTTGCACCGTCCCGGTGAAAGCAAATCCGATTAAGGGAGGTAAAAGAAAGAGGTAATAAGGCGTTTGTGAATGAGAGGAAAGATGTAACCTGATATGGTATTAGAAACCAAAGAATGGTGTGATGGATGATATGTCCAGCTACTATGGTGCTCCATAATGTGGATGAGAGCCCGGCTTAGATGGTCAAGTGCTGTTGCGCACCAGCAATGAGTTTAAAGGGCCGCCTGAGTGTAGGTGAAGTAGGATCATCATGTGCTAGAACAGTAAGTAGGCGTGGGATGTGATGTGGTATGGGATGAAAGTGTGGTGGAATGATTGTGGGATAATATGCAAAAGATGTGGGATGGTATGCAAATGAGGTGGAATGGTATGCAAGTGAGGTGGAATGGTATGCAAGTGAGGTGGGATGGTATGCAAGTGAGGTGGGATGGTATGCAAATGAGGTGAGATGGTATGCAAGTGAGGTGAGATGGTGGTGGTATGATATGTAAGTGAGGTGGGATGGTGGGTCGGCAAGAGGGGACACGGTCGATCGGGCGAGGCACCGGTCGACCGTCTTGGTCGACCCGACCATGGTGAATGCTGCATTCTTCTTTCCTTAGGTTTCTTCCTGCTTCTTTCATGGTGGATTCTCAAATTTCTGTATCCAAAACTTCAAAATAAAACTATTAAATGAAAACAACGATTTAAAAGGGATAGAAAAGACCTTATGGGTTGCCTCCCATACAGCGCTTGTTTATGGTCTTTAGCTTGACCGTTTGGCTCTTCTAAAAAGAAGTTGAAGGACATGGCCTGAGACAAAGCCTTTTTGTGCGTGTCCCATCACGTCCTTGTTGATGTTCAGGTGGTTCATGAGGAGATATGAACCGAGAATGCTTGGTAGAAGTGAAAACGGGGACGGCATCATAGAAAACAGATTTGTTGACATTGGCAAGAGAGATGCGGCGGTTTGGCCAATCCATAATGGCTCCAGCAGTTGCCAAGAATGATCTTCCAAGTATAATAGGCATGTCACTTCCTCCTTTGATATTCATGATATGAAAATCCACCGGTATCTTTGTATCTCCAATTTCGAGCAAGACATCATAAACAACACCTCTAGGTTGTGCAATGGTGAGATCAGCAAGTCCAATGCTGATTGTGAAGGTTGTAGGCGTGTGATCCCAAGGAGTTTGGCAGTGTGTGTGGGCATCAGGTTTATGCATGTACCAGAATCACCAATGGAGTTATCAAAGTACCTTCCATTAATTGTGCAGGGTATGGTAAACTGTCCT